>JAZHYW010007872.1:0-157565 GCA_037355805.1 Ixodes ricinus | reverse complement strand
CATCAGGCGCTGCAGCCAGAAGTTCTCGTCAGCGCCACTCCCGAACCGCCCACGCTGAGTTACGCCGCAGCTACCCGACGACCACCACCCCCAGCTCACCAGTATACGGCGCCACCCCGACGTGATCCTCCAGCGCCACAGCGTTCCCGACGCCAAGAAGATTGGGCGCACGTCCGCCCAGAACAAGCTGCGCCGCGAAAGACTGACGTGGAGGACGGCCGATCGACGCCCGTTGTGCATTCACTGCGGGGAAGCCGACCACATCTACCGACGATGCCCTACCGCCAGCTGGGCCTACGAGGGTATGCGCCCAACGACCCTCGACCACGTCTCCGGAGAGCGACCTCGGGACATCGAGGACTACCTCCGCCGCTCTTCATCCCCTGAGTTGTCTCCCCCGCCGAGGATTCCGTTCACCGTCTCCCCGCCGCTCGCCATCGCCCTTCCGCCGGTCTCGCCGAGACAGCCTGTCACCCATCGCTTCCCGTCGGGAAAACTAGGCGCGGCAATGCCGGGAGGTGGTGTTGCCGAAGACGAACGATGCCAAGATCCTCCAAGATCGTCGGAGCTCTCCCACTCTAACGCCGCAACGCCCTGAAACGACGTTTCTGTAACAGTGTCGAATAACCTCAACGTTATCATCGACGGCCACGACGCGACGGCATTCGTCGACACCGGAGCAGACTACTCCGTTTTGGAGTGGGAGACTCTCTCGCCAGCTTCGGAAAGTTATGACGTCGTGGGATGGACCGCATATACGAACCGCCATGGGACATCTTCATCACGCCTGTCGGCAGGTGCACTGCTCGCGTTGAGATCCACGGTGAAACCTGCCCTGTCAAGTTCGTCATTCTGCAAGACTGTTCGAGGGACGTCATTCTCGGAATGGACTTCTTGTGCGAATACGGCGCCATCATCGACCTTGCGGAGAACAGGCTGACGCTTCGGAAACCTGTCCCATCGGCAGAAAATCCCAAAGCGACATTAACTGCAGTGCGAGTCCTTGCCAGCCATGTAAACCTGCCGCCGCTGTCGAGTGTCTTTGTACCCGTCGGGACCGAAGAAGCTACCTGCGGTGCAGCACTGTTGGAAGGAAGCGTCCAACTTCTCGTTGGACGAGGGATTGGCATTGCAAGAGGCGTAATCGAGATCCAGGACGGGTGTACCGTAGCCCTTGTCACCAACTTCCGGCAAGAGTCGCAGCACCTTACAAAGGGTACAGCTGTGGGCTTCGTCGAGGAAATTCCGGACTCAGGCGCGATCGCCGTTATCTCAGACGACGCCTCTCCGACGCAGCACAAGAGAACCACGCCATCAGAGCTCGATATCGACCCATCCCTCCCAGCCCCACAACAACGACAACTCAGTGACCTTCTCGCCGAGTTCATTGAGTGCTTCTCCACGTCGTCGAAGGTGCGCCAAACGACGGTTGCGAAACATCGAATAATCACTGATGACCTCTCCCTGTGCATCGGCCACCGTACCGAGTCTCCGTGAAAGAAAGGGAAGTTATCAAGAAGCAAGTTCAGGAAATGCTTGATGACGACATCGTCCAGCCCTCAAACAGTCCGTGGGCCTCCCCAGTAGTCCTAGTGAAGAAAAAGACGGAACCCTGAGGTTCTGCGTGGACTACCGCCGGCTGAATGCAGTAACAAAGAAGGACGTCTATCCGCTGCCCCGCATCGACGACACCCTGGACCGGCTGCGCCACGCCCGATACTTTTCGTCGATGGACTTGAAGAGTGGGTACTGACAGATTGAGGTCGACGAACGAGATCGTGAGAAGACGGCCTTCGTCACACCGGACGGACTGTATGAATTTAAAGTGATGCCGTTCGGGCTGTGCACAGCGCCGGCAACCTTCCAGCGTGTTATGGACACCGTCCTTTCCGGCTTGAAATGGCAGAGCTGTCTCGTCTACCTCGACGACGTTGTCGTGTTCGCAACCGAATTCGACGAGCACCTCAGACGACTCCGAGCCTGCTACGGGCCTTCAAATCTGCTGGGCTGACACCAGCCTTCGAAGTGCCGGTTCGCCTATGGAGAGCTGAAATTCTTGGGCCACGTCGTGAGTGCTCAGGGTGTAAGCCCTGATCCTGCAAAGACGTCCGCTGTCGCCGAATTCCCCAAGCCATCGGACAAGAAGGCCGTCCGTAGATTCCTTGGGCTGTGCGCCTACTACAGACGTTTCGTGCGTGACTTTGCACAGATTTCTTCACCGCTGACGCATCTGACGAAGGACGACGTGCAGTTCCAGTGGGGAGAAGAGCAAGAACAAGCGTTCGACGAACTCAAGCGAAGGCTGCAGTCGCCCCCTATCCTCGGACATTTTGATCAGTCGGCGGAGACAGAAATACACACGGACGCCAGCAATACCGGTCTCGGTGCGGTGCTCGTTCAGCGACAAGAAGGGGCAGAGAGAGTAATTGCTTACGCAAGCCGGGCGCTGTCTAAGGCAGAACAAAATTATTCAACGACCGACAAAGAATGCCTTGCTGTCGTCTGGGCGATAACCAAGTTCCGTCCGTACTTGTACGGTATCCCGTTCCGCGTGGTCACAGACCACCACGCCCTCTGCTGGCTCGCGAACCTCAAGGACCCGTCAGGACGCCTCGCTCGCTGGAGTCTGCGACTGCAAGAATTCGACGTAACCATTGTGCACAAGTCTGGCCGCAAGCATAATGACGCCGACTGCTTGTCTAGGGCCCCAGTCGAATCTCCTCCTGACAGCACCGACGACGACGATGACGCTCGTTTTCTCGGAGCAGTTACAGATATCGACATGGGAGCACTTCAACGAGACGACCCGGAGCTTCGCGCCGTGATCGACCACCTCGAAGGTCAAGGAAGTTCCGTTCCGCGAGTCCTGGCCCGAGACTTGTCAAGCTTCGTTCTGCGGCGAGGTGTGCTCTTCAAGAAGAACTTCGGAACCAGCAACCCTGCCTGGCTGCTGGTTGTGCCTGCCAGCCTGCGAGAAGAAATCTTTCAAGCATGCCACGACGACCCGACGGCTGGACACCTTGGCTACAGCAGGACGCTCGCCCGGATTCGTGACAAGTACTACTGGCCAAGACTCCCGAAAACCGTCCATCTGTACACACGGTCGTGCCATGAGTGCCAACGACGTAAGAAGCCTCCGACAAAGCCAGCAGGACTCTTGCAGCCGATATCTGCCCCGACTACGCCCTTCCAGCAGGTCGGAATGGATTTGCTTGGGCCGTTCCCAACATCGACGCAAGGGAACCGGTGGATTATCGTCGCGACCGATTATCTTACACGATACGCCGAGACGAAAGCCCTCCCATCGGGAACAGCGGTGGAAGTCGCCAAGTTTTTCGTCGAGTCCATTCTCCTTCGACACGGCGCACCTGAAGTGCTGATCACAGATCGAGGGTCATCTTTCCTGGCACAGCTGACTCAAGAGGTACTTCGGCTCAGTCACACCAGCCATCGACGAACCACCGCTTATCACCCGCAGACCAACGGGCTAACAGAGCGGCTCAATAAGACCATCGCCGACATGATCTCCATGTACGTCGACGTGGAGCACAAGACGTGGGACGAGGTGTTGCCGTACGTCACATTTGCGTACAACACAGCGGTACAAGAAACCACAGGAATGACGCCGTTCCAACTGGTACATGGCCGGACGGTTACCACAATGCTGGACGCCATGCTGCCTCACGTGCCAACCGACGATGGCAACGACGACGCTCAACTGATCTCTCAACGCGCGGAGGAAGCTCGTCAACTGGCAAGAATCAAGATTCAAGAGCAACAGCGAGTCGACGCACGCCGGTATAACCTTCGTCGCAGGGACGTCCGCTTCCAACCCGGGGACCGGGTATGGGTGTGGACACCGATTCGGCGCCGCGGTCTCAGCGAGAAGCTTCTCAAGCGCTATTTCGGACCCTACAAAATCATCCGACGCCTCGGCGATCTGAACTACGAAGTTCTACCCGACGGAACGCGCCCATCTGCAAGACGCCAGCCACGACCCGAGGTGGTGCACGTCGTCCGGCTCAAGCCGTATTACGAACGATAGAACTTTGGACTCTCGTCAAAGAGTGAACTGGGAACTGGGAACTGTGGCTCGCGACTCTGCTATCTTTTTGTTGTGTATTTGTGTTTTACCTTTGTGCTGCATCGGGACGATGCACTTTTTTAAAGGGGGGATAATGCCGCGAGCGCAGCTGACTCAGTAGGCAGCGCGCTCGTGGCCTAGCGGTTATCGCGCGTGCCTTCCACGCAGAAAGCCCAGGGTTCGATCCCTGGGAGCGCCGCGTCTTTTATTTATTCTTCCAATTTAGATTTCTGGTAATTTCGAGAACCGTGTTGCTCGTTCTAGGTTAGAATGTTCTGCGCGCCGAATGTTCCAGGCCGAATGTTCCAGAAGCCCACGCGTGCACAAAAGGGGCTCCGCGTAACCAGCCGGACTCAGTCTCGCCCAAGCGTTCGACTCTGCTGCTACGCCGACTTCGACGCCCGCGACGCTCTGTTGTTCTCTTCTGTTTCCTTTTTGTTTTGGGCACAAGTTCGCCCCCATTAAACGTTTCAGTTTCCTCAGTTATTCCTTGTTTGTCACCTCGTCATTCGTGACAATATTAGCTCGAAGCGTCGATAGCGTCGCTGCGTCCGGATTCGAGCTGAAACGAAGTAGAGTTCACTTATCTGTCCACACTTAACCTATACACCTTTTACTTTTTACACCGCGTGCCATTTTCGCGTGAAAAAAACAGTGACTTCAAAGATACAAAAATAAAGAATGAGAAAATGAGTGTCTGGCGATTCCAACATACTGATACTTCATCATTCTCTCTCACCATTTCATGGTGATACTACGATCGAAGGAAGATAATCGGACGTTCTAAACAATTTCGCAGTAGTCAGCACCACTTCGGTCCCCACTCCAGTCTGGCGTATGCCTGAAGCTTCCATGTCATGACAAAATGCTGTATGAGGGGGAGGGGGAAAGAACGCCCCAGCAAAATGAAAGATTTCGGGTAGGGCCCGGGTTCCATGCCCCCCCCCCCCCCCCGCCCCCTGGCTACATGCCTGCCGGTTTTATATGTGGTGATTTCATGTTTGTTTTGTCCTCTTTATCATGATAACTAAGACGCATTTTTTTATATGGGATCTATAAGGCAACAGGTCACGGGAGTTGAACTAAGCAATAAGCTCATCTTAGGTTCGTAGATAAGAGCTTCCTTCAAGTGGCGACATACTTTGAAGCTCTAACTGCGTGACGCTGCACGTTTTAGAAAGCGAATGGCGGCGCAGAACAGAGGGCTGAACAGAATGATGTCATTCTGTTTCAGCAGAAGGTGCTTTGTCATTTGTATTGATATTTCGTACTTGTAAAAAGAAGTATCAACGAAATTTAAGCTCAAGTGGTTATAAAGCAAGGTGCGTTTGCACTGCGAAATGCGGCGCAGTGCCGCAAGCTGTATCTCAAGTTTTCGAATGCGTGGCGGACGCTCGTCGGCCGCAAGCACTATCTCCGAATCGGCACCACACCCACAATTCTGGCTTCGGCGCCGCGCCGCAGAAGAGCTGGAAAACACGCATGCTTGCAGGCACGGAAGGACGCGCATGCGAGTTTGTGTGATCTCTTAAGCAGGCCACCCGTCAGTAGATGAATGAACAATGCGTTTCATTGGCAGTTCGCGCGTTCCGTGTACTTTTGTTTTCTACCTTCAGAGATAACTGTGTTTTGAGGTGAAAGAGGACATAAAACGTACGCTAATATTAGTGGTTGATTGCGTACAGAACGTATCTAAAAATGGATTGACAACTTGTGTATTTCAGGCATATAATTGTCCACTTGGTGATTTATTTCTACTTTTTACATGGTGAAATGTTGTCACCAATAAAAAGAGCGCATGAATCTGGAACGGAAAATAATCGTTTAATTTTAATGAGGCAGAATTGTGCCTACAAACTAAAAGCGAAAGCAGGCTCGTAGCCAGGACTTTTTTTTCGAAGGAGGGGGGGGGGGGGGGCCGCCCATGCCAAAATGCTTTATGAGTGGGAGGGGGGAAAGGAGGTCCCTGCAAAATAGAAGATTTCGGGGGGGGGGGAGGACACGGGCCCCATACCCCCCCCCCCCTGGCTACTTTGCCTGAGAGAAAGGTGCCGCGATTCTTGCGTTGGCGACGGGAGGGTGACTGACGTGAAGCGGCGCCTTATCGCTGCTTTCATACACGCATCGCGTTCGGGAATGTTCTGAACAAGAATACTCGATAACAGCCTTGTATCAGGTAGGATAACTTTAATCTGTACAATATTAATAAAATAAGCATCCGGGTCGAGCGGGAATCGAAGCCCATTTTCTGCGTGACAGTCGCATGCGTTCCGAACTCCGCCACGCAGGAGGCAATATCGCCTATACTTCGTCTTACAGTAAGTACAGGCGCAGCCGACACTACGAGCTAATGGGACAAATCAGACAAAGTGAAAAGTGCACCATCATGGTGTTCGTCGTGTTTAGGCCTGCGTTAGCAGTAGAACGCTCGTTTTTACAAAAACCCAAAACCCACCGGTGTCAGCATGTGCGTCCGTTTCTCAGCGACATGCGTGACGCCGCCAGGAGAGTTGCGTAGTGAGGAGGTATCGTGTTTAGAGATTCAATGTCCCACCACAGCGGCGGGGAGAGGAGGGAAACGGTGACGCGTGCTGACGACAGTGCTTCGGATTAATACGAGCTTCGCACAGCTGGCGCGGAGCGGTAGACGAGCAGGCGCCGTGCCCCTTTGGAATGCGGCCCAGCTCAGTACGCTTCTTTCCACGAGGAATATGGCTGACCGTATCGAAGAGTGACGACGAAAGAAAGCCAATGCCACGCGTCATCGACGTCAGGCCGAGACAGAGGAAGAGCGTAAGCCTCGTTTGGCTTCTTGAGCAGAGGCAAAGCGACGGAACCGTGCAGCGAAAAGCGAAGAAGGCATTTCTATCGGATAATTAACATTGATCGTAGAACAATTTTTGTTTGTGTGTTATCATCGCAGAACAAATCATTAACCCAAAAGTGCCAGTAAGCCACTGGCACTTTTGGATTAATGATTTGTTCAGCGAAGATAAAACACAAACAAAAATACACGGTGTGTGATTGGTCCCATTAGCTCGTAGCATGTCCCCTGGACTTAGCTGAAATGAAGTATAAAACATTCCCCTTATGCGGCGTTTATACTACGTTCGAATGTACTACAATATTAAATTCATTACATTTATGTCATGGATACAGTGTCTTTCTTTTGGGATCTATAGTTCGTTGTGTACAAATCTACTAAGCCTGCAATAATGAGGTATAATCACATAAGTTATGCTGCCAGGGGAACAGTATATAGGAAGCTACTCGTCATGATAAAGGGAACAATTAAGTTAAATATGTTGAATAATTTGAGACAATAAAAATAATCCTACTGTTCAAATTATAATCTTGCTGGGTGTAATCGAAAAACACTAAATCAGTGTATTTAAGAAGCCTTGCAGCACATGGGAACAGGTTGTTCGCTAAAGTTATCACCGCTGCTACAGGAGCAAAGCTGGCGGTACGAAACCTCAGCAGAGTATTTTATCATCCGTCTCCATCATGCCAAATCATCAAAAATCAACGCATACCGAGTAGAATCGTCTCAATATAGGGACGGTTTGGCCGTTTCTACGCATTCGTTCTTCATGTTTTGGAATGTGGGCACCCGCGCCTCACCAAGGAATGTTTTGAGGACTTTTCAGTCAAATATGATGAAATAAAACAGCCCAATAAGATACAAAAAGGACAATACAAAACCGACAGGACAGAGTGCCAACTCCCAACTATGTATTTTTACTGATAGACAAGAAGAAAGACAACGCACATTGTTCCACACGTTCACACGCACATCTTCTACCGACGATAGCTACGCTTTACTGCACGCGCTAGAACTTCATTGTCAGTTTCAGGAATTCCAGCTCCTTGCTAGACAAAGCCACTTTTCAGTACCCAAATAAAGGCGGAATATAAAATTTACAGCCCTCGAGCACATCCTGGTAATACTCCAGAATGAGTCCTGTTTGAGAAAAACGACCGCAAAGTCGGGTTGGTTCGGTCTTTGCACTATTGTTCGTCTTTTGAAATTCGGACTGGGGTGCCTCATCCAGAAACTTTTTGAAGTCGGGCGAAAACCTTAATGGTTACGAAATACAAAATGTAGGTACCTCGGCTACAAGTTGCCACTGAATATCCTCTAAAATAAGCCTTCTTGAGTAAACTTGTCTCGAAGTGGCTATATATGGTTCAACTATTTTTAGGCATTCGTTCATCATTTTTAATTCAGGAATTCGCGCTTCATTCAGGCACTTGTTTTAGATGGTCCGAGTTCTTAACAAGTGATGAAATAATTTAAGGTTTTTCTCTAGAAGCAGATGCTATGCCAAATCCTCTCAAATTGGTCACCTTTAAAAAAGCTTGTCTCGAAGTGGACGTAGATTCACGCCTTTTATATATTCGTTTATTATTTAAACTTTCCCTTGTCTTGGAGCGTTTTCAGATTGAACGGGTTCTCAACTGGCAACCAAATATGGAATTTGAGGTCGTCCACTGCAAGTCCTTACCATTACAAATTATTGAGTCGGATATTTTAATACACTTTTCTTCAGAGTAAATTTTTATTTAATTTGCGGATGCAGGGCGATTGGGAAGTTATTTCATGCAAACATAGTACGTGCCTAAACGCCACTTCTCTCATGTGAATATTAAGTTCACAGGAATAATCATCCTCATATAAATCGTTTATTCATCGCAGTGCTCTCATACCTTACAATAAAAGTCGCTTACTTAAAATCGCATAAATTACCGTGAGTATATTTTAAAAATATAAATATGTGTATAATCTTGGTTATTGCAATTTATTGCAGTTATTTTGTTTTTACTTTATTTTTAATATTAATAGCCGAATACTGAAAATTATCTAAATGATAGTACGAGGATGAATCCAACCTATTTGGCCAATTGGTTTTAGGAATCGAAAAAAATTACTTTGAGAAAAAACAAAGTGCAAACAGCACATTATCAATTATTGTGATTTACTGCAGTTGTATAGCAAATATTTTATTCTCTTGTATTTTTAAGCTGGTCTCGTTTAAACTACGCAGATCCTAAAAATATTGCATGAGGTGACTCCCAAATATATTTTTCTACAGATGTAACACACATTTTAGACACCTCAAGATTTGCCATAACAACGCGAGTTTAAATTACATGATTATATCTAGCATCTTAAACCCAAGAATAAACTGATAATTTGATTAACTTGCGTAGTATCAGAAGTGACAATACATGAAAAAGATTCTTCTACTGAAGAACGGGCAGCTTATACGTCAAAATCTTGACATTCTGGCACAAGAATGGTCGTATTTGATATACTTAATGAGTGGAAAGGCAAATTGTTCAAAGCGTAAAGTTTCGACATTATGGTCAAATTTGCGTATTACACACATGGACATCTATAAGAGCGCTTTCGTAACCCGCTCAGAGATGGCGCAAGCATACGATGACACAAATTTTTGGAGATGCCAGCTTTTCGACGGTGTCAGACGCAGCACGTGACGCTCGCTCTTGTAGATTGAGTATGCTGCTCCGCTTTATATTGAATTCAAATAAATGCCGCGTGGATAACCTTTTGTTTTGCGGTATGTACATTTTATTTCTAATACTGTTTTCACGCAAGAAGAGGGGGAGGCACTACACCGCCCCCCCTTCCCCCTTCTTGCGTGAAAACAGTATATTCGATGCTAGAACCGTAGACACGGGTCTAAATAGAGCAGTCCTCTTGGGCACCTACGCGATTATGCTAAATGCGCGCACGACAGTCCCCCCTGCAGCAGGGAAAAGCGAAGAAAAGCCTCACATTCGTAACAACTCTCAAACTCAGATGAACCGCGCATGTGCAGATATAATAGCGCTCAATGAACAGCGGAACAGATGCACGAGAACGGTCCACAGAAACTCACTCATGACGCGACTTTTGCCAAAACGTCGTTCGAACAAGATCTGTCCGCTTAGCAGAGAGCAGTGAGGATCTCAAGTGATGATCTAAGTCGAAGGAGTCATCGCATTGGGCACAAATACAATGCCACGCTTTGAGAAAATCAGTTATAAATACGGAGTCAGATACCACATCTAGAAATCAATCTCAAATAACGCAATGTGAATGCAATGCTCATTTTAAATGCTTTACGTATATCGCACGGCCTTCACGCGTGCCAGGCTTTCGAGGCTGCGACAGTGGTACGCAACAGTACCCTTATCTACGACGTTTGCTCTTCTGCATAGGTAACCGGAATCGTACGCTGCAGCTGACAGCTTCATCAAACATATAAACGAAAAACATTTCAATCAACACCTTAGAATTGGTGCATGAACACCACCACGAGCAAGCACGACCGGCGAAAACTGCTTCCCAGTTTTGCATATGTTTTTAGCTAGATGGCGCGTCCTGTCACACCAGACTTTATTTTCCTGAGGTTAAAGTAAAGTTCCAGTCTGCACTCTAAGACAAGGACCGCCAAACGTTTTGTCTAATGGGCCGGATTAGGATATGTCCCAGTCTCGAGTGCCGCAATAAAAGAGTAATTGTGGAAAAGGAAAAGCGAAATAAAAAACCTACATAAACCTTCCAACAAACCAATATTGTTATTTTAACTACTAACGACAGCATTCTAAGGTAATGAATGTGTATACAACAATATGTAAATTTGAAATTTTTTATTTATCGAGTTATGACCGTCCACAAACACAGTGACAAGGAAAATTCATTGGGCATAAATCAAAGCGCATGATGAATTTGCCCCATTCCCCGAGTGTAACAAGTTAGGGAGAACCATTAAACTAATGCCGACAATATGCAATAGTTGTGACAAAGGACACTAAGCACAATCTACAGAGGAACGCAAAAAAGTTTTAATATACTCACAGAGCGATGAAGCAAAAGGACTAAGAATGGTTAAGCTGGTGAAAATATTAGATCATTATTATGGCAAGAGAATCCGCATTAAAAGGCAGTTTCTCTTGTAATTTTGGGTATATTCGTTAGCGCATTTTGAGCGCTTTGCAGCGCCGTTTCTTTACGGGCACTTTCTTTAGCGCCGGTAGCAGTGATTCCCCTGAAAGCGGGTCACGGGTCGGGCTTCAGTGAAAGGACCGCGGCAAGCCGCGAACCAGCCGGAAGACTTCCGTGGGACAGATCTAGCCCGTTGACCGTGGTTTGGAGACCCCTCCTCTAAGAAATCACAAGTGACCGGCGACCCGAACGGTCAAATTACCACAGGTGGCACTAGGTTTTCGCAAATATACTAAAACCAAGATTGGTCGGGCCATTCCTACCTTTCAAGCTTGTAAGTATACCGTTGTCATTTGCACAAAAAATATTCACAAATGATTACTGTCAGATTTATTCCTTACCTGTTCAGCGTCTTGCAAACCCACAGTGACGCAAAAACTGATAATAAAATAAAAAAGGTGTTCTATGTTCACAATCATGCTTACCTGCGGATGTCTTATGCAGAGAGGTGACGTTCTTGTACCCTGTAGCAATCTGGCAACCAAGTGCACACACTTATAAAGGATTGAGGTAACGAAACTGAGGCTAGAGCAATGGTGGAAGGAGACTAGGGAGAACTGAAGTTGGTAAAAGCAACTACCACAACTGGACACAGGGAGGACAGAGGAAAACTGGAATTCCTCCCGCGTGGCTCGAGCCCAAAGTCTCAACCCTGTATCTCAGTGGGTCTGGGTTTGCAAAGCACCCCAACAAGGTTGACCGGAGGACAATTGGCGACTCCCTCGCCGGGGGGAGAAGGCAAGGGTGCATTTTCCTTTTTTCTTTTAGAGCGCAGCTCGTAGGCTCCCGCTTCTGGCTGAGCGTCGTCGTCGGCGTCGGCGTAACCGTGTGTTGCATTATGGGACGTTTCCCATAGTGACGTAGCACGTGACGTCACGTGTGACGTCACGAGGGTTACCCTCGTGATGGTTACTTTCACGAGGGTTACGAAGGTTACCCTCACAACGGTCACGAGGGTTACCGTCACAAGGGTGACCCTCACAGAGGTCATAAGGGTAACGTCACGACGTTACTCTCGTGACGTCACACGTGACGTCACGTGTAACGTAATTATAAAAAAACACGTGACGTATCGCGCCACGTGTGACGTCACGTGACGTCACACGCATCTAGCATTGCCAATATTCCCACTAAATGTAGCGGAGAAATGTTTTCACGACATTTGGTCGAAAAATATTTCCGCCATATTTACCCTCGTGACGTCACGTGTGACGTCACGAGGGTAAAAGTTTTCGCTGAGTTCAGCGGGAAATCTTTTCTCTAAATTTAGCGAGGAAGGAAGAGAGGCATAGTCTCCCCTCCGTACCCTCCCTCCTCCTCCTCAAGAGCTGAGCACTAATTCGGCGTTCAAAAAAAATTCAACCTTTTTTTTGTATTTGCCTGATTTTTTAAAGGTCAGCCTGGTGGTTCTTTTCCCCTCTCCGGTAGTTGAAGGAATGTAGAGGGAAAGAAATAGGCAGGAAAGAATTTTCTTAGGCTCGGTGGCGCAAGCTATCGCCCGTTGCAAAGGGCATACCCCATATCATTCATCATCACATGCATCCAATGATTACGTTGCATCAAGAAAAGCTAGATGTTCTGTTGCCGCGAGCGATGCTGGTAATGCTTCTTGTCTGGTACAAGGCACGGTCGTCATCGAACGCCGAGGGTTATCAGGAAGCCAATGCACGCGTGGAATTGAAAAATGGACAGCTTGAAACCGCCAGCGGAACTTCGTCTCACAGGAAACTTGGAAAAGAAGTGGCGGAGATGCAAGCAGTGGGTGGGCATCTATTTGAAGGCTACAGAATACGCACTAAAGCCCGACGACGAGAGAGCGGCGCTCTTCCTTCACGTAGCGGGAGAAAAAGCGCTGGAGATCTACAGCTTCAAATACTACCGAAGAGGGAAAAGAGAATTGTACTGTGCGCTGCCTAAAAATTTCTAGGAACTTTTTCGATTGCGTTTGAAAAAACTTTAGATAAAAGAATGAGACGTTTCAAAGTTACTTATTTCGAACAGAGTAAATGCAAGGTGATCAGAAACTCACAATATCCAGATCTTCCAAGATTCGAAGATCCTTCGAGAAACCTTATTTACACCTATCGTTTTTACATAAAACAAAAATAAACAAGCAGTGTTGGGAAGTACTTTAAGCACATCGTACTTAAGTACTACTTCAAGTAGGCTTAGAAAAATTGTACTTTGCTTCAACTACATTCTCTGAGCATGTACTCGTACTTTTAGTAAAGTATTTTTTTTTACTTTCCGAAGATTGCACAACTTCCGATTTCAAAGTATATTCCCCAAATATGAAAGCAAAAAAAAAATAGTGTATCGTCATGGGAAAACGCGCTATCCTCTTTCGGGAGCTCATCTGGTCATTCGTCTGAGTGAAGTAATGGCGGCTATAAGAGATTTTCCGCTATTTCCGAAAAACCTGATGCACCTCCGATTACCTATGCAACAAGGCTTACCAGCTAAAAAAACACTGTACAAAGGATGAAAGAGCAGCATGAAATATTATGTTAAAAATACTTGTACATTAGTTTGAATGTTCATTGTGTTTATATCCCATTACCTCAAGTGCATTGCACCCGGTGAACTTACTCATGTACTTGATGTACATAACCTTTTATTTAGTTCGTAGTTCCCTTCAAGTACTTTTTAGACGCACTTTACGCAACACTGTAAACAAAAAAACACTTTCTGCGAAATCAAGCTCACGCAGCGTGCTCAACCCCGCAATAGAAATGAAACACCCGCAATACATCGTTGACCAAAGTACAAAAAAAAAATACAAAGCAATTACACACGCAGAAGCAGAGCCAGCTATCGCAGCATTTCTGTGAAAACACAATCCGCTTTACATTTGGCTAGCAGAATGTCGCGCACGGATCAAAACCTATGTACTTTCTTGTTACCATAAAATAAAAAAGTAGCTTCGAAAGTAATTCGGCACTTTTTTACGGTAGTTTGAAATTTACTCAATAACTTTCCATCTGAGTAATTTCTACTCTACTCAAATTACCTTTCAAGCCAATACTCTGTAACATAAGTTAATTACTTTTTTAGGTAACTTGTACATGTCTAGTGCAAGGCATGCCTAAGATGCGACAAAAAGAATCACATCACCGTGCGTCTCCCCTTTTAAACAAAATTCACGGGAATCAGAAAAAAGGTTTCTATCTTTCAGCGGCAAGAAAGCAGCGAAGAAGGGCGCTTTGGCAATGGCAGCTGTCTGCCGACATCCCCCGTGCCATCATAATGGCAGCCACCAAGCAGTCTTGTACCCGCTCTGTTGGCACGACTGGAGCGCCGAGTGTAGCCCTTTCATCGCACCGGCATTCATTATTTTTGCGCCGATCCCTTTTAGCAGCGAGTTATTGCACAACTTGTGTCTGCACCAGGAAGAATTGACAACTCACCTGACCGCTTCGCACATTACATAATTTTTAGTTAAAATTGGAAATCAATTACAACAGCTCTCTGTGTAGCAGCCACAAGTAATTTCAGAGCCACGAGTAAAGTTCGTTGCCGGAGGTCGGATAGGGCAGTTGATGACGGTCAGTGATGACTGTTGGCGGCGAAAGTGACAAATTGCAGTGATTTCAGGTACTGATGTTTTCAAAGGCTTATTTAATAGAATTTAGTTGTACAAACTATGCAAATTAAATTTGTTGTACAAGGTTTCGGATTCAGCATATCATTAACGGGCTATGAGACGCTCAAGGACAAGCCGAAAGAAATCGCACGTCCTCGCACATCTGCGTCTGTTCTAAGGGTGCACTTTTTCTCTATGACCGCAACAGGCGATTGAGATAAAACTTGTCCGCAATGACGTGGTCGGCTCCCGCCCTATGATCGGCTGGCAGCCAACACAAACATCAGCCGAGCCCTCAAGTAGCAGTATGAAACTCCTTGTAGAATCGAAGTGCCCGAAGCCACTGCGGCGCGAGCCGTGACTTCACAAATCCAAAGTGCGAACCCCGCCTAACCAACAATGCGGAGGCTCAAACAAAAGGAAAATAGCTGACTAGTGAGGTCTCAGCGCATACGCGCTGTGTACGTGGCCGTTCGCGGCCTTCCGACATTTGTCGATTCAGAAAGGCATGCAATGACGTCTTCGCTGAGCGAAATTTTCAATCTCCTCTGCAGGAAAATCCCGAAACTGCTCCAGTGGTCTTATGGTTGCAAGGCGGCCCTGGCTCTTCTTCTTTGTTCGGCTTGTTCGTAGAGCACGGGCCATACTCGGTGTCCAAGGAAGGAGTCCCCCAGCTTCGACAGGTCACTTGGGCACGGCGCTATTCCATGCTGTACGTGGACAACCCTGTGGGTGTAGGTTTCAGCTTTACGCAGCAGGACCAGGGCTACGCTAGGAACGAGACCGATGTCGGCCGGGATCTGCTTGAAGCCTTGCAGCAGTTCTTCACGCTCTTTCCTGAGTATGTCGGCAACGACTTCTATGCTACTGGGGAGTCGTATGCCGGTCTGTATTATCTGTTTCTTTTTACTTTTTGTTGCGATGAGCATACAACTACTGCATGTATTAACACGGCAGACTTTGGATTTTAATTTAAAGAAACGTTTTGTTCGGACGGCTGAGCGCGAAGGCGATCTTGAAGAACATTGTAAATGCAAAATGAAGAAAACATTTTCGCTTAGCCAACCCGTTCTTTTTTATTTGAGTATGTCCAAGTGTTGAATAATTAAGTTGTGTTTAGAGAAACTTCAAGCAGCTAAAAACTCCCATGACGCTAAGAATTTTGCGACTAGATATATATAAAAATTTGTAGGGTCGTGTTTATTTCATTTCTGACGCCTGTTGCGTGTATACATAACGACTCCACTAACAATTTATGCCGTTATCATTCATTCGTTTAGTTTACAGCACAACACACTATAAACGAAAGGCTTATTACAAATTCAAAGAAGTTTTAATATAAATATAAATGCTATGAACTCAACGAAAAAATTGTCAAAGTGCGGGCGAGCAGGTGCGTGTTAAAGGGACCATGAAATGACCCTTTTACTTTTGCCAGGTAACTTTTACATTAAACTTTCAACGTTCACTGAATGCCGAAGAGGCATCCGTTTTCGTCTCGGTTCATTAATTTCTACACAAAAATATAATGAAATATCGACTTTTTCTTTCTCTCCAACTGAGCGCAAAACAAGTTGCGGCGTAATTTTGACGGTAAGACGTCCGCTTGGACAGGAACCGGAAGTTCTCTCGGCAGTAGGAGAGTGGGAGCGTTAGCGGCGGCGAGTTGGGGGTGCGCCGGTAGGTTTTATGCCTCGTTCACACTTGCGAACCGGCGGCCGGATCCGCGATAATTCTGACGCCCGGCGACGAAATCAGGCAGATTTTCCGGCGGAAAACAAGATCGCTCTGGGACCAATTTTGAACGCAGGAAAAAAGTTTTCTCTCGCCGCAAGCCAATCAAATTGCACGGGGGAAGTGGCGCTTGCTGACGTCAGATCTCCGCTGACGAGCTGGCGACGATAGCGACGAGATAACGACGAGACACGCGCGGGCAAGGAGGAGGTTTGGGAGCTCTCGTCAGCTCTCGTCCGTTGTAAAAAACGGCGAGACGCTTGCGCCGCGCACTCCGCAGGCGGCAACAAATCTGAGCGGCCCGATCTTTTTTCGGCGAGCGAATCCAGTCGGCGGCGAGTGTGTATTTCGCGAATGTGAACGAGCCATTACTGCGCTGATGTCACCGACGTATTTTCTGAATTGACGCCTCTCATCGCCGCGATAGCCATAAACACATCGCAGCTGTGCGAAATTCAATGAGATATGTTGCGCTACAGCGACAGCATGGGACTAGTCTCATACGCCGGTATGCCTGTTGGGGAGTGCGGCGAGTCTAACGGTGAAGACTCCAGAAGTCAACCCAACTGTCATTGTTGGTAAAAGGCGGCCCGTGTCAGTAGTTCGCAAAGCGACGTAGATGGAAACAAATCGCCGCGACGTTTTCACGGCCTCGGAGATGCAGGAGCGAGCCGACGTTAAAAAAGATACGTGTGAACTACGACAGTGTCAGCAAGGGCCACATAAATACCTGTTCACACTCTGAGCGGAGACGCGCATTTGATGGAAGTGCTGTATTCGCGCTGTTGGTGAGCGCTTCAGGACCGATCTTTTACAATTGCAACTCGATACTGACGCGGCACTCGGCAAAGGAAGGTTGGCCCGGCATTGCACGTAGCTCCCATGAACTTTTTAGCTCGACAGTGACGTGCAGTCGTGTCAGAATAAAAATGGCATACTAATAACAAAGTCTGCATACCCTTTTACGAAGGTAGCAAGAAGATAGAATCGACGAGAGTTCCTTTTCGACGTCAGTGTTCGTCAACACTGCCTCGGAAAACAAGGAGATGACAAGGGGAAGAGATTGACCTCACCTGTTAATCTAAAATTGAGGTCAGCGATTAAACTATAATACGGGAAGGGTCCACAAGGGTCGCGCGGGCATATTCCATTCAGCAGGCCAGCCGGTCGTGGGCAGAATGTCTTGGCCAAGTACCGTCGAAGCAACGCTGCGCCGAGTCGGAGTGCCTGCTAGGCCTATATTCTGCGCAGCTTGCTTGGTCGGACTCGGTGGATTCGTGACCGTCGTAGCTTTTCTCGGGTGTTCGTGGATCCAGCGTTCTTGTTCGTCGTGGTTCGTTTCAAGTACTCTTTTTCTTGCTGCTTGAAGTCGGGACGCACGAGAAGAACAGGTAGTAGAATAAACTTTCGTTGGTCGTCTCGACCAAGCGACGCTGTCGGCCATGCTGATTTGATCGTAAAAAGTGCGTAAAGGCTGAACTCCATGGAACGAATTATGTGACGAATAACTGGCGAACGCCACCCGACGGCACGCTCGCTTTGCGCGCGACGTAGCAGGCACTGCGCTGATTCCACGCGCAGAGCAAAAGCCGCCGGGCGAAATTCGTCGGTTATTTGCAGCATAATCGTCCCATGGAGTTCAGCCTTAAGACAGCTCCGGAACTGGCTCTCAGCTTCGTTTACCACACGATAGATGGCGCTTGGCTCTCAGCATTATCAAATTTGGCAATTTTCGCCACACATCTCTAATTATGCTACAAAATGTGGATCTGAATATTCTTTAACAAAACATTTAGGAATCATTTGCCGGCTATTTATTGTTTATGATCGCGGTGCTGGTGAGGTAAGCGCTTACCCAATAGGCGACGTGGATTCGGCTGACGTGCTGCAGTTCCGCGGATGCATAGCAATGAAAAGTCAGAGAGCTTTCGAAGGAAAGAAGGCGTAAAAGAGTCCAGTTTTCTTTTAAAAGTTATATTCCAAGGAATTTTTTGCTCCATTTTTTGTGTTTTTGTGTGTTTTTTTCACACTTTTTACGACGTCCGGTGATTGAAATTCGATTTCAGAATCGTTTCATGGTCCCTTTGATCATGATGGTTCAAACATTAGACTTGGAACGAAACTTGAAGGTAAATTAGAAGGGTCAGAAGAAAGGTGACAGATAATCGTCTCAAACTCAGCTAACAAATTTATTTTTGTGTATCCGTGAGTCAAATGTCTTAGTTTCGTTGAACTGCTTCGGTCGGGTTCTCTTCTGGCCTGTTGCTGCTTTGTGTCTTGGTGGTGTGTTCGTAACCAGCATTGCTTAGCACTTGGCTCGTAACAAAAACGAAAAATAGTTTTGGACGTTGTGGACAATATTGAGCGGCATATATAAGAGCATTGTATGAAATAAATTTTTGTTAGTTGAGTTTGAGACGCGTGTCTGTCACCTTTCTTCTCTCCTTCTTATTTTTCTTCAAGTTTCCTTCCCAGCTACCGAGTTTAAACATAATGATTATAAAACTAATCAGTTCAACAGAATTAAAAAATAAAGGTTTACAAAACAAGTTCACTTTTCCCTTACATTGACTAAATCTAAGATGAACGTTGCATGCCGATAGTTGTATTTTGCACGCCACTTAGCAATAAAATATTGACATGTCTGTTAGCTGACTTTGTGGGGTCTAGAATTTATCATACTGTCGGGGTTGATTCTTTCATTTCTTGGTTCTTGTTTTCTTCTTGAACTTTCGTGACAGGCAAATACGTCCCCGCCATTGCCCACGCCATCGACACCGCCGTCCAACCACGGGTCAGCATCAACCTTAAAGGGATCGCAATCGGAAACGGTTTCGTCGACCCTGTTACAATGATCGACTACGGAAGCTACCTCTACGGAATTGGCCTCGTGGACCGACAACAAGCAGCCGTCATACAACAAAAGACCGACACTGCCATAAGCCTAATCAATCAAGGGCGTTATGCGGAAGCAAACGAAGAAATTGGGCCGGTTCTTGGTGGTAACCCGAGCATCTACGAAAATTACACCGGGTTCACCTTTTACTACAATTACCTCCTAGTTAAGGAACCCGCAGATCAAGAATATTACGCTCCTTTTCTTCAGACCACCCGCGTGCGCAAAGCGATCCACGTGGGGACCATTCCATTCTCCGACTTTAACTCCACAGTGTACGATAAGCTTAATGCAGACCAGATGGTTTCAGTGAAACCATGGTTCACCGCATTACTGGAGAAGTACAAGGTTCTTTTGTACAGCGGACAGATGGACGTCATCATTCCATATCCCTTCACCGAAAACTTCCTCGCCTCCCTAAACTGGTCGGGGGCGAGTGCGTTCGCAAACGTGCCCAGGCAGGTCTGGAGGACTCCGGACGGAGGCGATGTCTACGGCTACGTGAGGCAATTGGACAATCTCACCGAAGTCATGGTCCGGAACGGAGGACACATTCTTGCCTATGATCAACCAGCTGCGGCCTTTGACATGATAACAAAGTTTATAGACGACAAGCCTTTCGCTTGAATGATTATAATGTCAACTGGTTTATCAGCGCTTCCTCTTCTGACCTCGCTTTTAAATATTGATCTATTGACTTCCGACCCTCTTAGAGATTTGACAACATGATGGCGCTTAAGGCAATGACACAGGGGAGACTAGACAGCACGGAGCGCTACTTCAACTGTTTTTGTCCTTGTCTTAAGCGCCATCATGTTGTCAAATTTCCAGTACCAACTAGCCCAACAATCTGCATTGATTGGCTCTTAGAGAGACAAGATTTGTATTCCAATAAGGAATTTGGTTAACTAATTGAAGTGTGTTTATATTGTGTATTCTTTTCTTCTTTGAATTGCCTTATTATGTACAAAAATCCACCTATTTTATTCCCCTGTTGGGCCCGAGATATTGGCAAGTAAACAAATGAATAAATAAAATGTAATAAATCAAATGAATTAGTCATCACAAAATTGTTTGTCTTTATTTGATTTTTACGCCTGCTGGTCAAAGAGGTTGAAGCAAGAAATACCAGCTGCATGATTTGATTATCTCATTTAATAGCTGTCATTGCTAATGATACTGTTTTATTGAGTAAAATTTTATACGGTTTGAATAAAAACGTCATTTACGTTCGTGTTGTCTATAGCGTTGACATGCCAGTAGACGAGTACCTCTGAGAAAGGCAGCTAGTGGGAATGTATCTGCTCACTAGGTTACACCGACTGGAAGACGCACCGAACCTACAAAAGCGACGGCAAAGTGCCTTATCTTACTAACCGTACGTACTGATAGTCACTCTAACTGCACTGAAAATGTCTAGCCGCAAAAGAAAAACGATTTCCTCTAAGCAATGACGCAGGACAAAGAGCTGGTACAGCGGCTTTCGGGCAGAAGAAACGAAGCTCTTATGCTGAAGGCGCCGGGTGACTCAAGTTTTAAAATAAAAATTAGGAATATACTGTCACCAGGGTCATTTCTCGTTAACATGGATCATGTTATATGGATACACCGTTGCGTAGATAGTATTTTAGAGATTAACTAGGTAAATACATACGATGTTGCGTCGTTATAAGCGACGACTTAAATTATTGATGATTTTGGGAGGGAACGCAGTATCCACATTATCGAGATATTACTTCATGTCTCTTTATCGCGCTGCTAAAGTAGGTTACACGGCCCAGCACGTAACTCCACGCCACATTCGGCCCCCTTTACCTGCTAACATAATTCTTCTATACACCGCGACAATTTTTTTTTTGCATTTCCGGGGAGAGGAGGAAAGCCCGCGCACAGCTTTATTCAGCGCTGAAAATGGGAGAGGGAACGCGTGCCTGTACCCTCCACTGCATTTCCAAAAAAAGTTGTCGCGGAGTATAGCTTATAGTGCTGCCGACTACTCCACGGCGAGAAATTTTAGCAAGAAAACAGAAAGTGCGATTTATATAATTTTACTTCGACGTGGAGATGGCGGCGACCAAATATTACCGTAAAGTTTTTTTTTTGTTTTTTTTCCGTTTAAAAAAAAATATTCGAAGGGTGCAGGCGAGCTGGTGAATATTAACAGTCTTGGATTAACATGAGACTGGAGTAGAGAAGAAACATCAAAACGTATAAGAGACAGAAAATAGACAGGACGACGTCTCAAACTCAGCTAACTCGTTCATTTAGTCCACCTACTTATACAGTATCAATCTCAAGGTCATCTCCATCAAAACAAAAAACCAAGTTATTTTGTTCTAGTGGTAATGACCTTAAAATGACTCTTGAGATGACCTTGAGATGACTTTGACATGACTGTGAGATGACCTTGAGATCTAAGTCCCACCAAAGCCGACTGGACGATGGAAGGGAGCTAATCAAGCGAGGCCCAAAGTGCATCATCACATCACTCGTCGTCTTTGTAGGTTTGCTATCAGTGCCTAAATCAATCACGCAGAGTGAGTGAACCTCGATGCTGCGCCCTTTTCTGCGTGTGATTGGTTTATTTGGAAAACATCTTAGCGCTCAAAAACAAGGACAAGTAGAAGAGAAACAGACACCACGGTGTGTTCTCTTCTACTTGTCCTTGTTTTTGAGCGCTAAGATGTTTTCCAAGTCCCAAAACCAACTAGCCCAACAATCTACTCTATTGATTGGTTTAGCCGTTGATACCCACAAAAACAAAAAGCGCCGTTACGATGCACATATAGTCTTACTCGATTGGCTCCATCCGATCCTAGGGTCAGCTGCGGTCAGACTTAAAGTCAAACGGAGTATAGTGCGCCAAATCATGGATTCGATCCGCTTAGTTGCTCCAATGCCGGCATTTTCGATTTAAACAAAAAAACGAAAAAACGACGGGTGTTTTTTCGCACTAACAGTTTCGGGTTATGTATAGTCTTTTACTTTGTTGTTGCTGTTTTTTTTATAATCTTAAAACTTAAAAAGGCGGAATGTGCCTAAACTTCATTTCTACCCAGCCAGCAACCACGGGCCCATTGCGCACGAGTGTAAAGCGTGGCATAATGAGCCGGACTTTGATTTTGATATTAACTTCAATAACTTTGCGTTGAGAAAAGGAGGAAAGGAATGTGAAGGCAGATTTCTGCTCGTCATATAATATGATTTTTGCTTTTCTGGGCATGGAGGCTAGGTAAAAGTACACACTTTTTTTTCTTAAGAATGGACTGTGACAGAGCAAGAGGCAAAAACGTTTCTAATCGGTAACCTCTATGTGATTGCCTGCTTTGGAAAGATTTAATACAGCACGCATCTGATTTTATTTTTATAACAACAATTAACACATCTGGCGGAGGTAATCTGTTAATAGTTAAGAAAGTTGTGGTTCCCGTAAACCACTTTGTAATACATCTTAGATGTAACGAGCAAAGCTAGGCGCACACCTTGCAGATTCAACAAATTTTACTTTTAAAGAAAAAAACATTTAGTCATAACTTCTTTTTTATATATTTTCATTTCGCTTTGAAGCAGCAGCTTAGGGTAAGATACTGTAGCGCGTGCTATTGCAAATTCAAAAAAGTTCCTAAAATTTGGCCTCGGTTGGTAATAGTTTCCAGAAGTCATCCTCGGTCTCAGAAAGCTGTGTGGTCGTGGAAAGACCTTTGCGGCAGCCGCATTGATACAGAAAGAATATGTGTGTCAGGTTTATTCAGGATGTTAAGGTCTTCTTTCGGGCGACGTGTGTTGAGAAGATTGGAGCATGCCCTAATCACGGCCATTAAAGGTCTCTGCTTTTCCTAATTTATATTTCTGTAGCACTAAAACAATGATTTGAAGTTAAGAGTTATCGCAAACAATTGTCTTCAATGTAATGAAGCTAAACCTTTTTACATATATACAGTGCAAGTTCATTTCATGTAGAAAATGGCCACTTGGCACAGGCAGAGTTCGTGTCTTCCGTGATGTCGGCAATGAGGCGAGAGACAGGGACGAATTGGAGAAATGTCCAGACAGTGATGTTTTCAAAGAGTTACTTAGTAGAATTTAGTTTTACAAACTTTGCGCATCTAATTATTTTACAATGTTTTGATCACGGCCTTATTGACGCGTGATGAAGCGCTCAAGTCGACACCCAAATCGAACTTTATCGCTTATCTGCAACTTCTGTGGGTTTCACACATTCTTTCTCTCTGGCCGAAACAGGCCCATCAGT
Source organism: Ixodes ricinus (assembly GCA_037355805.1). Taxonomy (NCBI): domain Eukaryota; kingdom Metazoa; phylum Arthropoda; class Arachnida; order Ixodida; family Ixodidae; genus Ixodes; species Ixodes ricinus. The sequence continues at coordinate 134,001 of JAZHYW010007872.1, read as the reverse complement.
TTGAACCTGGCCGGCGCCACGTGGTTAACTTCCACCCATTGAACTACAGGAAGCAACATAAACATCATTTCAGTTCTCAGCAAATACTACAGGATCATTGGTAGAAGCGGCGCATGCATTACTCGCCGCAACAGCGGTGCCAAGCCGTGACAGTACACGAATGAAATGGCTCGATCCTGGAGCATCCAAAACGACGACGCCGAGAACTGAAATTAAAAAAAAAGCCGACTCGAGCAAAGGGCAAAAAAGTGCGTGCCGTATGCGCGGCCGCATGCGACCTACATATACTCTCTTAGTAACCCTGAGACGTAGGAAAATAAAAAACGGACAGGACAACGAAATCTCTAACACAGCTTGCAATTTATTAAACAACCATCGTCTTACATATATGTCCCAGACCTCCACCGTTCTTTTATTTTCCTACGTCTCAGGGTTACTCCGGATGTAATTCGCCAGCACACCTGCGTTTTTAGAGCGCAGCTCTTAGGCGCTTGTTTCGGACTTGAGCGGCGTCGGCGTCGCCGTCGCCCTCACCGTCGCCGTCGGCGTAACCGCCCGAGGTCACGTGACCCCGGTCACGTGACCCCCAGGTCACATGACCTCTCCCCAAGGTCACGGGGCCCCCAGGTCACGTGACCCTATCCCCTCGAGGTCACGTGACCCCCTGGTCACGTGACCCCTGGTCACGTGATCCCCCGAGGTCACGTGATGATGATGACGATGCCAATGTGGATGCCTATGACTTCATCACTGACGCCACTGATGACGTCATCGGCATCGTCATCGTCATCATCACTGATGACGTCATCAGTGACGTCACTGATGACGTCATCGGCATCCGCATTGTCATCGTCATGATCATTGATGACGTCATCAGTGACATCAAGTGACCCCCCTGAGGCCATGTGACCCCCTTCCCCCTTCCCCCGAGGTCTCTTCGCCCCCTCGTACCCTCCCCTCCTCCTCCTCAAGAGCTGCGCTCTAATTCGGCGTTACAGGGAGTTGTAAACGGCTTTCACTTTTTACCTTTCTTCACTTACATATACTTCCGAAAAATATAATACTTATATTCTTCGGCGCCAAGATGGCGCCGAAGAAGTTTACGTGCGGAAAGTGCTCCGCCCCCATAATCAGCAAGCAGCAATTTATAGCTTGTTGCGGCGGCTGCAAACGCAAGTATCACTGTGGTTGCATCAACATAGGCCTTGAGGAATACAACGTGCTCATGTCATCAGGTTCCAGCGCATACAAATGCAGTGTTTGCACTCGACGAAACCGGGCTGCATCGGAAGATACCACCACGCAAGCGGTACCAGATGGCTCCGATTCCGAGAGCGAAGATGATTCATCTCCGGAAAATACCATCGTCGGCGAACCGCTGGTCATCCCACGTGCACTGGAAAGTGTCCTTGACAAGACTGTGGTCAAGTTGGACGTTTTAACGGCCGAGGTGAAGTGTTTACGGGCGGACAACAACAGCCTTCGTTCCCAAGTGTCGATTCTTCAAAAGCAGCTTCTTGAGCGTGTGCCGCAAGCTTCAGTGCCGCACCGGAACTATGCCACAGCAACTTCGTCGTTATCTGCTGGTCAACAGAAGCCGTCAACAACGGGAACGCATGATGCAGCTCACCGTGCTTCGCCAGGCACAGCAACCGCGACGGTTCAACGTGCCAAGGATAGCCCCAATGGGCAACACATGGAGGGTCTCGACTCTGCCGGTGTCAGCGGACGACAGCAGGCCGACAATTTGACAGAAAACGATGGCTTCATCATGGTCGCTCCCCGACGTCGTCAGAAGCCGTCAGTGGGAACCGCAAAAGCTTCCAAGGTGACCTCTGTTTCCCATGCCCCTGTTCGAAAAGCCCTATTTGTGTCGCGACTTGACCCGACCACGACTGTGGCCGATATTAACGCTCTGGTTGAACCCTTGTTGGGCAGCAGATCTATCTGTTGCACGAAGCTAAAGACGAAGTTTCCGTCCTATTCTTCATTTCACGTTTCTGTAGACGATGTTTCATTTGACTTGATTAACAACCCTGAAGTCTGGCCTGAGGGCTGCATATTTCACCAGTTCTTCGGAAAGCTTGACAGCGCACGTTCTTTTGAGTCGGAATCCACTAACTCCCCAGAAAATGGCTCGCGTCCTTAAAACCTACTATCAGAATGTTCGCGGTTTGCGTACAAAAGCCGACGAATGTATGTCAAGTGTTGTCGCTGATTCTTACAATATTATCTGTTTAAGTGAGACCTGGCTGTTAGACGAAATTCCCAGCAATGCATATTTTCCTGTTTTTTACAACGTTTACAGGAGAGACAGGGATTACGCTTCGACTGGCCAGAAATTTGGCGGCGGTGTTTTAATCGCGGTGGATGAGTCAGTGACGTCTTGGCAGAGGCAGGATTTGGAAACCTGCCCAGAATGTGTTTGGATCGAAGTCTTATCAAGAGGAGGCGTAAATCATCTCATTGGCAACTTTTACTTTCCCCCTCTTTTCGACCACAGTGATTTCAGTAATCATCTTTCCAGTCTTGAAAAGAAAATCGACTTTTCAAAATATCACGTGCATATCTACGGCGATTTTAATCTCCCAGGTATAGACTGGTCATCTCGCAACGCCACCAGCGGAAACTTGCATGCTTCAAAGAAAGCTGTTTCCTTGATGAACTTTATTAATTTTAATGGTTTTATTCAACTCAATCACATTGCAAACAATGCTGGGAACATTCTTGATCTCTTTCTTTCAAACAGCCCCATTGAATGCATTGAAGCCGCCACTGACGCGCTAATTCATCCTGATGTTTTCCATCCGCCTTTTGTGTAACCTACTACCTCTTGCGAGATCAGTGTTCTAGACAAAGTTATCCCAAGTACAATTACAGTGCTGGTGATTACCTGGGATTCTATGAGTTTTTAAGAGATCATGATTGGTCAACAGTGTTAAATGATCAAAACGTGGACACTGCTACAGATTCCTTAACCCGCACTGTCATAAATGGGATGGATATATTCATTCCAAAGCGTTCATCGAAACGCTCCGGGTATCCCCATTGGTTCTCAAGAGAATTAAAATACTATATACGCAGGAAAAGGCACTTCCATAAACTTTATCAACAAAGCGGTGTCGATCTATGGTACACAAAGTTCAGTATCTACCGGACGCTAGTTAAAAAGTTATTCAAGTATGACAAACAGGTTTATAAGCAAAGAGTTGAAAGCTGTCTATACCGAAAGCCTGACGAGTTCTGGAAGTTTGTAAAGCAGCATACAAAAACAAGAAGCGACAGTATATGTCTGCGGGGCGACACTGGATATGTATCGTCTCCTCTAGACGTAGCCAATATTTTTCGGGATCATTTTTGTGAATGCTACTCCTCAGATTCGTTCTCGAGTTATACCCCTTCTGACAATACTGGTTACCACGATTTTCTGACAATTACCTCTATTGACACAGTTGAAGTTCTAGAAGCGATATCAAAACTGAAGTCGAAGTTGTCAGTGGGAATGGATATGATACCAAATTTTATTATCAAGGGGTGTGCACACCTAATAGCCCCCATCTTAAATCACATATTTAACCTCTCGTTGAAAAGTGGTGTTTTTCCATCATCGTGGAAAATGTCTGTTGTCATACCAGTGCATAAAAGTGGTGATGTTTGTAACGTAAATAACTACCGACCAATATCTTTGCTGTGCGCCTTTTCGAAGGTATTTGAGATGGTCATCTACACTCGTGTTTCGTATTATTTTAGACGGAAATTTAGTAGTGCTCAACATGGTTTTTTAAAGGGACGCTCCGTGGAAACTAATCTTTGTTCATTTCTTGGTTACTCAGTTCCTATAGTTCTTTCTCGAGGCCAGGTCGATACTGTTTATTTTGATATGACAAAAGCCTTCGACAAAGTTAATCATGATTTACTATTGCTGAAGCTCTCATTGTATGGAGTATCGCCGACCCTTTTGAACTGGTTTAAGACTTACTTAACTGATCGTCGTAGCAGTGTGAGAATTGCGAATAGCTATTCCGACACTTTCATTCCGACGTCTGGGGTCCCCCAAGGATCTAACCTCGGGCCCCTACTGTTCCTCGTATTCATCAACGACATTGAAAAGTGTATAAAAAATTCACACTTGCTTTTGTTTGCTGATGACATCAAGATATTCACGAATATAAGATCATTTGACGATTGCAGTGTATTACAAGATGACATTTTACGCATATCTGAGTGGTGCTCCGCAAACTTGTTGGTGCTTAACAATGACAAAACAAAAATCTTATCAATGTCTCATAAACGCGATATATTATCTTACTCTTATGTTCTTAAATCAGCTACCATCCCACGAGTCACCGAGGTTCGCGACCTTGGGATCTATTTTGACACTAGACTTTCCTTTTCTTATCATGTTTCAAAGATTGTTGCCTCTTCTGTCCGAATGATGGGTTTGCTATACCGCTTATCATTCGACTTTAAGAATCATTTATACCTTGTCCGACTGTTCTTATGTCTGGTACGTGCAAAACTTGAGTTTGGTAGTGTCGCATGGAATTCGCTGACTGCCACTGATGCGTCACGGCTAGAAAATGTGCAGAAACGTTTTATTCGTCTTGTCTATGATAAGTATTTTGGTAGAAGGTACTATTATGACTACGACGACATTCTTAAGAGGCTAGGTTTACAGAATTTATTAAAGCGAAGACTCTCTCGTGATATTTTATTTTACATAAAGTAATTAACGGTCACATCGACGCTGATCTTTTAGGCTCAGTGAATTTTCATGCTCCTGCTCGATCTTGTAGACATCGTTCCTTGTTTTACCCTCACGTTTCAAGAAACATTGTCGCCATTAACCCGCATGCAAGTCTCTTTGAACAATGTTGACTCGCCAACTTTGGACGTTTTCAGTGATTGTACCACGTTCAAGCGCAATCTTGACTATGCACTGTACCATGTATAGGACAGGTGTCTCCATGAGATACTGCTGAATCTCTTTTCTTTTATCCAATCGTGGACATTTGTGCCACCATACCAAAACCTCACGGTTGTTCTGGGGCACTGGGAAATAAACTATTACTATTATTAATATTATTATTACTCACTTATATATACAATTTTTAACAATTGCTTGCAGACTACACCCCCTGGCTGGTGGCTGGAATGGCAGATGACGTTAAACCAACAAACAAAAAAAATGTCAATGTTAATTGCCCCTTAAAATAAAAAGACCCCGAGAATTTGTTGTAACGTATTGTAGGAAAGTATTTATAAAACTGCACTATAAGTAACTGATTGTAATTCAGTTTTAGTAACGAACTCAGATTGAATAAACGTTGACTCTGAAAGGACGTGGGAATCAACCACGCGGCTTTGGTACTTGAAGCGTCTTCCAAGGTACTCTTCATCTACCACAAAACTATCTGCTTCCAAAACTTTATTAAAACCAATTTAAAACATGTAGCTGGTGTTAGGGGTAACCGTTCACAAAATTCAATGCCAATAGGTTGGAAAATATTCAAAAAAATGTAAGAGGTTTACTTGAAACAAAAATATACGTTCAGTTACCCTCAAAATGATTGCGACAGGCAAACCTGCTTGTGTTGAGAGAACTTTTACATTACATATATTTTAAACTTCACTTATGATAACCCAGGAGAAATTCCACGTTGGTATAAACGCTCAATACTAGAGCATCAGGTTTGACTCGTTGCTCGAGGCATTGTTGAATAGAACCGATTGTCTGGTTCAAAAACAACATCACTACCTGTTGACTTTGTTTTATAACTAAACTAGGTGTTTGTTAAATTTTTAAACGTATCTGCATTGTATATTGGGTGCTCAAGTTGTTTAAGGCCACGGACCAACTGGTTCAGCCTTTTGGGTTACCTCTTAGCGCTCGCTGTTCTTCTTATTCTTAATTCTTTCTTGAATGAGTGTGAAAGGTAATATAATCCTCCTGGTTCTGATATAACTTATGCTGTGTTTTTTCTTGTTTGTGGACAATTATAGCATCAAGATAAGGGAGTCGCGAACTCTAATTTGCTCTGTTAATTTTAATTTAGTGCAAAGACTCAATATACCAATATTTTGATGATTATCTCTTCTTCAGAGGATATAAAAGCAGAAGTGGACGAGTTGTTATTGATTTTTTAATACCTACTTTCTGCATGTCTACAAATATTTCTATAAGATTACAAATTTTCAACACGAATATTATTTTATACCTACTAGAGTTTTCAAATTATCCACATATGTTTTGTTGGTACGATATTTCATTGCAAACATCGCAACATTTTCTGTTTCATGTGATGGCAGTTTCCGTTTTTCTGAACGGATAATCGAACTTCGTACAGTAAAATGTTTGATAAGGTGTGAAACTTTGAAGATATGCAGAGGTCTTGAAGAGGTTTTTGTCTTGTTTTTTAACTCTTGAAGTAATAGTGCTGTAGCAGCCTATACACCTTTGCGGTTTTTGACCTTCCTGCTTCATGAAAAAATCTGATGAATGGCATCTAATGAATCGGGTTTAAAAAATCTATATAAATTGCTATATATTAGAGTTTCCTCGTAATTGGCACTTAGTTTTCTTATTTAGGTAGAGCTCAGAAGATCTTAAATAATAAAGAAAAGCAGTCTTGGGGGTTTTGTTGCGCCACCCGGTGGAAGGCCGAACACCTGCTGAATTCCTAATTTTCTTAAAATCGCCGAGGGCAGAGCTGATGCCTTCAACGACATCATTCTTAATGTTATAGAGCGCAGCTTTTAGGCGCCCGTTTCCGGCTTCAGCGGCGTCGCCGTCAGCGTCGCCGTCGGCGTCGGCGTCGGCGTAACCGCGCGTTGCATTATTGGACGTTTCCCATAATGACGTCACACGCGACGTCACGTTTGACGTCACAAGGGCACTCGTGACGTCACAGCGTGTTGCAGTATGGGTAAATTTTCTACGCTAAATTTAGCGGAAAATTGTTTCCACTAAATTTAGCGGAACAATCTCCCCGCTTAATTAAGAGGAAAAAAATTCCCCGCTGAATTTAGCGGAAAAAAATTCCCCACTGAATATAGCAGAAAAAGTTTCCGCTGAATTTAGCGGAAACATTTCCCCGCTAAATTGAGCGAAATGAACTACCCGCTAAACTTAGCGGAAAACTTTCCCCGCTAAATTTAGCAGAACAATTTTCCCCACTAATGTTAGAGGAAAAAATTTCCCGCTAAATATACCTGAATAATTTGTCCACTAAACTTAGCGGGAAATTTAGCGAAAATGTCCCGCTAAATTTAGTGGGATATTTAGGGGGAAAATGGGAGGCAAGCAGGAGAGGAGAAGGGATGGTACGGGTGAGGCAGAGGGGCCTACCGTCCTCTCCGTACCTTCCCCTCCTCCTCCTCAAGCGCTACGCTCTAATTCGGCGTTATAGGCGATTGTAAGCGTCTCATTTTTTAGCTGAGCAAGCCGAAATCGCTTACATGGTTTATATTCCAATGACTGCTTTATGCAGTGTGTCCGAATAATAAATTGATCATAGTAGTGCTCGCACTCATTGTTGTTAGTAATCATAGTCATTGAAAAAGGAGCATAATACATTTTGTTTGAGTTTATTAAAAGCAATACAAGGTTGTCAACATACTTTGATCACAATCGCGGTCATGAGTGGTTTTCCAGAGTGGCGTGTACAAGCAGAGAGCACGAGAAGCCCTGAGGAGTCTGCCGCTTTGTCGTCATCATTTTGGGGAGTAGAAGTGTATCTGGAATTTCTCCAACTCAACCAGCTCAGCGAATGGGCTTTCGCAGTTTAGGTTTCTAAGTGGTGTGGAGATTGCTTCCTTCTCCCAGTGACGGTGAGCGGTCCACTTTTCATACCTCATGTGTCAATATTACCTAGTACCATCTGTAAGTAAAGCCGCTTCTGTAAGCTGGCAGCAGCGCCACAATGGCAAATACCACGTAATTCCTTGGAAATTTGGTTATAAATAAAATGGAGCGGGCAGAAATCATTTAAAAATATTAACGGGTCGTGTTTTCATCTCCGGATGAACAATGCTACTACAGAGTGTAACAGAATGCTCTATTTGCCAATTTTTTCAAGATTTTTTTTTCTATTCTAGCTTTGGAATGCAAGCTGGCGCAGCTTCCAGTATATACCGATTATGCTGTGCTTTATAGGCACCAGAATGACATTTCTGCTGTCGTTATTCTCTGTAACGAACCATCTAACATGGACGACGACGTTGAGAGGATGCCACACCGCGTGTCGGTGGTGCACCAATCTAAGACCTGGGCCTCGATACCTCGGAGGCGGCAGCTTTCTGCTTTTACCCTTTTGAAGCCTTATGCTTTGACTCCAGTGCGCGGCAACACCATCAGGCTCCTGCGGCTCCTTTGTGCAATCGTGCATAGACCAAACGGCACGCTGCAGATCCCCTTGGCCTGCTGCTGCCCCGCCTCAACGAAATGGGACATCTTTAAATCGGACTCATATCCTCTGGAATAGCAACAATACATCTCGTCGTCATCATGCATGTATATACGCATCGCATTATCATGTTCATTAAACGCGGCACTGCGGACCTCCATGGTGCCTTTCCGCGGTGTTGCGGCTCTCCATAGCCAAATAAAGACATTATATAACATTATATAACATTATATTGCATTACAAATATTTAGCTCCGAAATGTCTACAGTCAGATGAGATTACGGGTGTGTAAGCCTTGCTCGGCGAAACGCTTGCTTAGTGCACGAGAACTCGCGCATGCAAGAAACTTTCCAAAGCCACACACAACATAAATGTTAGTACATTCATCAAGTAAAAGCGGTGTTTAAGAAACTTACGCTCATTACTAGATCCTTTCAAATCTCTTATTTTTCTTTAATACACACTTCTCAATGCTCAAAAGGGTGCTGTTGCACTGAACACCCTTTAGTTTTGAAGCATGGACTCGTCCAATGCGTTTTATTCTGAGATATATTCCTTGAACGTAGATGTATTATGCACTTCACGTGATTTAAAAAAAAAAAAAACATTCGTGTAATTTTTGTAGCTCTGAAGGTGGTCAGCTAAGAATGAGTATGTTTGAATTGTAGAATAAATAACATGGCGGAGCAGTCACAAGAGACACGACTCTTCTCTCGTGCGTGACTCATTACATCGGTATTTTCTTCTTCTGTGCGCGTAACAACTGCATGCGGTGCTTGTTGCCTGCAAACATGCTGCTCCTAAGAGAACACCCCTTCGATGATGCTAAGATTATCTGCACACTATTTTAGGGTGTTTGGCAGCATTCTACGGCTGTTGCGTAACACTTTTTGTATGCTAGCGTTGGAACGCTCACGCCAATGGCTTTGTCAGCAGACAAGCTTGCACTGGATTGTTAACCTGTTACCTATTATTATAGTTTGGGAGAAAGTGCTCACTGGGACACTTAATCACAGGATCCTGGTAAAGTAGCGTCATTGTCTTACCCACCTACAAGCAGGACACAAACCGGTACTGACAAACATTTGACCGAAACCACGCAATGCGATTGGCTGAAGGAAGTCTGTTGCCATGGACATTCCCATTTTGGTCATTTCGAAGCTTCGAAAGGATCATTCTTAACCAGTCGCGCTAAGATTCTAATGACGCATCATGGTATTTAAAGCTTTCCTCGAAACTGCAGGAGTATTTGGTACTGCGTATGCAATCAGCGGATAAATCTGGCTTCTGTCCACACATCACTTTGAACTATATTTCTTTTTCCCTATTTTTTTACAGGAAAATTAGTTTTAATGTTGGCAAGTACCGAAGTTACGTGCGCTGGTGGTGTGAACACGTCTGCTTGTTATGCCGGTGTGAGGATAACAAAATTTCGGCGTACAAAAAGTGTATTTATAAAGCAGCCTCGAACCGCGAATTTAAATTGTCTAACAAAAACTAGAGGAGTCAAAAAAAAAAAAACTTCTCGTTCTATGGACAAATCTTGCGACTCTGGTGGTATTTTCCTACGATCCAGTGACATCATGGACAGTAACATAAGCTGAGAGAAAAAAAAAGTGTCTGCTCAGCGTTGTACACTGAGTGTGAACGGGAGTTCACACTCAGTGTACAACTCTGTCAAATCTCCTGACACAAGCATGGGGTTTGACAAGGCAGATTCCTTGCACGGATTCTCCCTCAAACCAACCCATAGATAAGGAGTCTCCAAACTTTTTTCGCTAAGCGGCTGGATTAGCAATCTGACGGAGCCTCGAAGGCCGGGAAAGAAGAGTAAATATAAACGAAGCAAAACGAAAAAATAAATAAACCTAGATAAGCATTTCAAACAAGAAATTAATGTTAGGATAAGTATGAAAAAAACACAAGGTCAATTAATACACATAAAAGCATCTTTGCATTTGTAGGCCAACACGCTTAAACATGCATTTTTGAAAGATAATAAAGATATTATCAATATTACTTCAATTTTAAATTGAATATTTAGGTAATTATGACATTAGACAACACTTGTGGCCAATAAAACTCACCAGGCATAAATAAAAGCTCGTAGGAACTTTGGCACATGCCCGCAGTGCAAAAGAACTAACGAGAATGATAAGACTAACGGGGACAATAAGCAAGGGTCATGACGGCGGACACTAAGCGCAATGCCCAGTACCGAAGGAAAGAAAGGCGAACGACGTAGAGACAGAATCTCGCGCTTTGTCACACCACTCAACGGTCATCACCGGAACTCACGGAGCTTGTGGTACGCTCGGGAGAAGTGGCGGTGCCAAGTGCCCGTTCGGTAAATAGAATTTGCGTCGGCTTGTTTCAGTTTACCCCATCATGCTTGCTCAGCGGCGGTGGCGGCGGCGAAGGCAGCCCAGCATAACAGTCATCTTCAAATTCGCAGGTTGGTGGAATTTACACTGTGTGCCGTGTTCTACAATTGCTGTGCCGTCGTCGCCGCCGCTGTTAGTGTTGGTTTTGAGGTGCTGTGCCTCTCCTATTCTTGTCTGAAATGAATGAATCCGATCTGTGTTTAGTCTGTAATAAGTCACTGCATGATAACGGAGCGTTTCTAACATGTTCTGTATGTGAATACGGTTATCACTTAGGCGCATGTTCTGGTGTCACCAAGACAGCCTACAAGGCCAAGGGGGACGCGGAAAAGTGTAAATGGAAATGTCAAACATCCGAAATCTCGAATGCTCGTGGGGCCGAAGCGCCCAGCCTTACCACAACCGTAAGGCAGAAACCCGAACAAGAAACTGCATTTCAGAAGGTGCTGACAGAAATCAACAAGAAACTAGCAGAGCTTCCGGCAATCAGGTGCAAAGTAGACGAATTGATGCTGATGAAGCAGACTGTCGATAAGCTTGAACAATCGGTTCAGCATATGTCTGATCAGTACGACGAGGTACTAAAAGAAATGAAACGTCAGTCCGCTGAAATTGCAACATTAAAGAAAAAAATTGAAAAAATTGAGGCTGACAATGCTAGCCAAGAGGTTCAGACGCTAAGGCAACAAGTTGACAATCTCGAGCAATGCAGCAGGCGACAAAACCTGGAAATACACGGTCTGCCCCAAAGTGACAATGAAAACCTTTTCCGTAAACTAAACGAGCTAGCGGGCGAACTGGAACTGCCGGAACTATACCAGAACGAGGTAGAAGGACCTCACAGATTGTTTCCAAAACCAGGCAAGGCACCCGCCGTGCTCGTTCGCTTCGTCTCACGTATTACGCGTGACCAGTGGATGGCAAAAAAGCAACATCTGAAGAATGTTAAATCGAGCGTGTACTTTCTGAACAATTTGACACCACACAACAAGAAGCTACTCTGGATGATGAGGGTAAAGGCTGAAGAAAAGCAATACTAGTTCGCTTGGCAAAAGCACGGTCAGTTGTTCGTTCGCAAAGCCCCCGGCGAGCGTGCAATCGCTATCGGGTGTGAAGCTGACCTAGATAAAATATGTTGACTGTCAGTATAAGTTAGACACCGTGTTTGTTGCTCTAAATGCTGGACCTGGTGAATCACTGTCGCTATCATGATGCTGGTTCTTTTCGTAGCTTCAAATCTGTGAGGCATAAGCAGCCTGCCTCCTTTTTCTTTTATCACTTAAATACGTGTAGCCTGAAAAACAAAGAAGATGATGTCAGTATTTTCTTATCCCTCTTTAAACCATGAATTTGATGCAATGGCTTTTAGTGAGACGTGGTTTACTAGTATCGATGATGTGGTACAATTCGAAGGTTACCGATGCGAAGCTGTATATAGAACAAATAAAAAAGGCGGTGGTGTTATCCTTTATATAAAGAACAAGTTTGTTTACGAGGTCATCTCTGAGTGCACCGTTATTAATCAAATCTTTGAATCGCTTTTTGTGAAATCAGACGCGGTTGTGCTTGGTGTTATCTACCAGCCTCCCTCTGGATCATTATATGAGTTCTTTCGTTTTGTTGAGCCTTTGCTAGAATTTTTTTCGACGTTCAAAATGCCTGTCGTAGTTGTGGGCGACTTCAATTTTTACATTTTGGAAAAATCTAACGTAGTTAACGAATTTATTGATATTATATACTCAAACGGTTTCTCTAATATAATTGATATACCCACTCGCATTACAGATTCTAGTGAAACGCTAATCGACACATGTTTAACAAGCTGTTATAAAAACGATACCGAGACAGGTGTACTCACAAGTGATATAAGTGATCACTTATCACTGTTCTGTTTTATTCCAAAACGTTTGTCACATACTGACGACAAATGAATACAAACACTTCCGCGCGAATCATTACCGCGAAAAAAATTGAGCACTTTCGTCAACTTGTAGCTTCAGCGGACTGGAGTGAAATATTACAGATGGTAAATCCCAATGATGCGTAGGATTTGTTCCTGAACAAAATTATCAGCTTCTATGACTGTGCATTCCCTGCCGTAATAATAAAAAAGTAAAAAAGCAAGAAAGCCGTGGATAACATCTGACCTATTGCAAAGAATTAAGGCACGAAACAAACTGTATCATGCATTTATATTAAGCAGAGACTTATCTATTTGCAACTGTTCAAAAAAGTTAGAAACAAATTAGGTACTGATATTAAGTAGTCTCGCATTCGCTACTATACTGATAAGTTCGCAGACATTTGCTATGATCCTCAGAAAACTTGGCGTACTATCAAAGGCTTATTGCAGAGGACACGGAACAGTGTACCAACCAAAATAAAAATAGGCGATGAAACTTTAAGCGGAAAGGCGGAAAGGAAAGCTTACGAGTTTAATCGCCATTTTTTAACCTTTAAAGCCTCCGATCAAACGACCACTGAAAATTTTGAAAATTACATAAAGCACAATCTCACGCATACTATGTTTCTTCACCCTACTACCCCCACAGAAATTGGCAGTCTAATAAGTGATCTTTAAAATAGTTGTTCCAGCGGATATGATGAAATAAAAGCGGTGCCAATTAAAGCGGTTTCAGATCTAATATCTGACGTAATCTGCCACATAACCAACTTGGTCTTATCTACCGGAATCTTTCCCGAAAAAATGAAAATTGCTAGAATTTCCGTTTTGCACAAAGGTGGTGCTGTGGACAGTATCAGCAATTACAGGCCAATATCAATACTCCCACTTTTTTCAAAAATAGTAGAAAAAGTAATAAATTCAAGAATAATTTATCATCTTCATAAACACCGACTAATCTCTGCAAACCAATATGGATTTCAGAGAGGTAAATCGACTGAGTCAGCTTTACTTAACATTCGAGAAAAACTTATCAGCAATATAGAAAATCAATCCTACACTATAGGCATCTTCCTAGATTTTAACAAAGCTTTCGACTCTATCAAACATAATATTCTATTTCATAAACTGTCACACTACAGAATTAGAGGCCTTTCGCTTAATCTGTTGCGCAGTTATCTGTCGAATCGTATTCAGTTTGTAGTAGCTAATAGTATAGCATCAGACACTGAATATATAAAATGTGGTGTTCCGCAAGGATCTATATTAGGACCTATACTATTCCTTCTTTATATCAATGACATTGTTGCTATCCCCCATACCCCAGACATAGTACTTTACGCCGATGACACGAGTGTTTTTTCTCATCCAGGGACCTATCATCTCTTATTTCTGTCACAAATGCATGGCTAAAAAACTTATCGAAGTGGCTTGATGCGAATCAACTGCTTTTAAATGTTAACAAAACAAAATACATTGTTTTTTCTTCAATTAATAGACCAGTAAACCTTACTAACGAAATAATATTTCAGTCATGGTCACTAGAAAGGGTTAACGAATACAAAGTTCTTAGGCATATATTTTCATGAAAGCCTGCGCTGGACATGTCATGTAAATTTTGTGAAGCGTAACATCGCACAGTCTATTGGTATGTTGAATAGATTTCGTGCCTTACTACCAATATGGCTAAAGCGTCAGCTCTACTTCACTACTGTTCATTCGCGACTGCACTATTGTTTAATTGTCTGGAGGGTTACATCTAAATGTAATATGACTAGTTTGTACTTAATGCAGAAAAAAGTATACGGTTTCTTCAAAACCTATCAAGCCGCGATCATACATCCCAATACTTTGGACAACATCGTATACTGAATATTGAGGCACTGTATAATCAACGATTGTCTGAGGTTATATTCTCCCAAGTACAAACTGACCGTGAATTATTCCTCTCTACATATACGAATACTGATGCACACTACAATTTTAGAAATATAAACTTTATAAAAATCAGAACTAGAACAAATTACAGTACGCAATTACTATCTTGGCAGATTCCTAATCTTCTCAACCACCATACTGGTTTGATCAATATAATCGATTGTAATTCAAACCTCTCTTGACTTTCAGAAAACAATCAAAAACATATTTTCTACTTTCCGCATGATATTGCTGTCTTCTAAATTATGTGTACAGATGTAATTGTAGTAATCTAGGTCATATATTTTTGTTGTATATTGTTGCTTGTTTATTTTTTCATTGCAAGAGCATATGGAGTGTAGTGATCTAGTTACTATCTGTGTATTTTTTTGTTTATTGTAACTGTAACACTGTACCACTGGTCTGCCTGCTGCATCTGCTGCATCTGCTGCAAGTGTAGTCTGGTGCTAGGGGCCTGGTCAGGTGACTTACTGTCACCTTTTGCCTCAGCACCATGACAATCCTGTATTGTCAGAAGTTCCAACAAACAAATAAAATGGGGCGCTGATCGCCGATTCTTTATCATGTAGACAACGCAGCAGAGGCATTTCGAATGTCCCTTTGATGACACATAAAAATAATATTTCACTACTAGCACGCCTCTGTGCAAATCGGGATATTATTCTAATATCAATATGAGGCTGGCTTATTTTTTGTGCCATCACTTGGCATCCGAAACACGCGTGCTCCGATCTCAACTTCGCGATTGGCACCGGACGTGGGAAAAACGGAACTCAATAGGCGCGAATGTAGTTTATTGAAAGGGTTCAAAGGGTCGGTACGACGTTCGCGTTGCTTTTCTTCTGGATTGTACATGAGAACAAGATCGAATTTCAACATAAGGTCTGTTCGATTCGACCAGAAAATTTCGAACTATTTCTGTCCAAGTTCACAGGGGTGCGGGAGTCGTAAAGCGGCGGCGCAGAACATGTGCGGCCAGTGTGTTAGGACTGGCGCAGTCATCGGCTTCAGAACCGGACGCGCCGGGTTTCGTCCGCATTTGCTGGGTGTTGTTTGTCCACGTCAATTCGTATGCTACATTAAATTCTTTGCGGTTTAATGAGCTCGTTTTCATTTCTTTAGTTGTAAATTATCTGGACGAAAAATTTTATGGAAATCTCTCTTTATTTGAGTGTACTTAAACGCTTTCAGCACGAATTGCGTTGAAGTCTGCATTTTTAACGGTTACCTTCCGCTTCCTATCATTTCCATAGGTGTTCATGCCATTCGACCGCGCACTCCACGATATAATTTACATTCATTTAGCAATAGTATATTATTCTAGGTCTGTCAAGTTTCGCATTTCGACGATTAATTCGCAGCAACAGGATGGTTTTGTGTTGGGAGTTACAACAAGCAGGGCGCGGTAGCGGTCACTTCGAAGACGAAGACAAGATGAGAGGGTGTCCTTGGCCAAAGCAGTTATCGACCGTCCCTTTGACATCAAATTGAAGCGTTTATTCGGGTCCTCATAACAGATCCGTGTGCTACTACCGAGCCAGTGCCGAAACTCGGCGTTTTTTTTTTCCTGGCCCGTTAGTTGACGCCCACAGACACCAGCGAATAAACAATGCAGTATTCTGGCCAGCTACGGGGGCATGCGATTATGAATGTACTTATTCACAGACTTATGCAATGTATCGGAACTGCCAGCCTACACCCAACAGCTACTGAAGGCGGGGGCTATAAAAAGTAATAATTCTCCTGTGTCTTTTAAAAAGAATACTAACGTAGTATCCCGTAGCATCAAAAATAAACTATTTCCGTTAGCCAATGTTTCAACACTTACCACATTGAGCCAAACCTGCGCGAGCAGGCGTGTAATACGCTTTCAAAATATTATATTCCAACTAATTCTCAAACTCCGTTAGGATCTCGCTTCCGCCTCCACCTGGGGTGCATTAGTTGTATCAATCGAAGGAATTATAACTTCCGTCTCGGAGTGTTTTTCAAACATGGCCGACATTTGAGCAAAAGCTCTTAGAAATGACACCGGGAGTGTTGTCCGTTCTCGTGAACCCTGAGCTGACATCGGAGCCGGTGCAAGTTTTTGAAAAACTGGTTCTGAACACGCTCAGAACTGAAATGAATTTGACACGTCAGTGCATCGGCCGGGCAACTTTCGGTTGAATTGAATGCGCTAGTTCCTGCACTGCAGAACTAGTTCAGCCAGTGCAGACGAATAGAACAATCCTATAGTTACACACACATAAAGCAAGAAATTAGATTGGTAATACTGTTACTGACGATGGGGACTTTTATTAGACCGTTGCCGTATTCCACGTACCGCAATAGCGGGGCCCTTGAATCGTGCTTGTAAGCGCGCGTGCCGCGCGCTCGTGTTAGTGGTTTTGACAGCGTCATATTGTCGCGTGTGTGGCCGAGCAAGCAACGCTACCTCACGGACTTCCAGAAGATTCGTGTTTATTCTTACTCAGAACGTAAGTTTTATGACTTTGTCCTACTTTCTCGTTCTCGAAAGTTGTTGTTCCCTTTCACCCCAAACGCTCGACGTTCGAGCCTTCTGGGCCAAATCTTCGAGATGCCGACTCGCACTCGTTAAGGAGATGCGCGTGACCTTGTCAAGTCAGTCTGGCTTTTACTCGCTGTTACGCTGTTAAATCGCCGCCCGCATTTTTGCTGTCTCGACACTCGGCCTCTCTTTGTTTGGCACTAGTTTGCTCCCATTCAACTTTCCGTTTGAAACATAATTTTTCCCGCTTCTTTTCCTGTCATTCCTAATATTTATGATGGAGTTGCGGGGTAACACCTTATGTCTCTCCCTCGTTCGCCCCCAAAAAGCAGCAAGACCCGATCGACTTCCAGTCCTGGATGAGTCCTTCCTGTTGAAAATACCAAAGCCCGAGCGAGCCCTCAAAAACAAGGCGATCCCCGGAGTTTGGACTTCTACTGGACCCCCAGAGCATTAGGTCGTCGAACCCAACTATGACCTCCCGGGGCCTGCAAACTGAGACTCCCGCCACTGCCTCCCCCGTCATTTACCTTCCCGTCACACCTCGATCACCGACGGCATTCCAGGGTGAGATTTACGAAGACCGGTTGCAGCAATACGAACTGGTAGTGCTGCATAACCAAAGCACTCCCCAACAGCGTCTTCAGGATGTCCCTTTTCCCTCCAGAAAACCGCGCGACGCTGGTTTTAAAATCTCAAAGCGTCGCTAACAAACTGGGAGCTCCACAAGGTAGAGCTGCATCGGAGATTCGCAAACCAACAAAAACGGGAACTCGTCGTAGAGCAACTGCGGTCGAGAGCTCAAGGACCAAGCGAAAGTGTGGTGAGCTTTGTAGAGGACGTTATTTGGCTATTCAACCACGTGGATCCCTAGGCCGCAGAAAAAAGGAAACTGAAGATCCTTATGCGTGGCTTCAAAGAAACGAGATTTCGTTGCATTGTACGAAACCCGCCGAGCACCCTCGATGGTTTTGTAAAGGAGGAAGCTAACATTAAGCGCGCCCTCCAAGCCCGTGCCGCCAACTAACAGCGAGCGCCAAACTTCACTGTTGCGGACCTCTTTAGCATCGACGTCGGTTACAGACTCGCAGGTATCCGAAGGATGATCCGTGACGTCATCCGTAATGAGCTCAAGAAATTGCTACCAGCTGCAGAACGCCCGGCTTCAGTCTCTGCCTCCGAAGCATTCCAAGAGGAGGTTCAACGGGCGCACCCACCAGAGGCCCGCGTCAACATCGCGGAGCCCAAGGAACCGACACTGAACTACGCCGCCATGGCCAGACGACCACCGCCAGCAACCCGCCAGTACCAGCACCCGGCGCCCCCTCGACGGGATGCCCCTACGCCGCATTGCGCTCGGCGCACTGAGAAACATGCACCGTGTGTCCGAGCCGAACCCTCCGAGCACAGGAAGACGGACACGCAGCGCCATACTGACTGACGCCCACTGTGCTACCACTGTTGGGAAGCCGACCAGGCCTGGGATTGCACGGCTTCCTCCCAGACGACCCGCTTCCAGGCTACTGCAAGAGACCTCGGGAGATCGACAACTACATACGATGTCCATCCCCTCCGATGCCTGCGCCTCGACGTGCTACCGGTCGCCTTCACCACAAAGTCCAGCTTCGGCGAGGCATACGACTCGCCGTGAAAGTCTTTCGCCCCTCAGCCCTCAACGGGCAGACGAAACTGGGCAACTCCTCGAGCTGAAGTTGCTGAAAACAATCGTTGGAAAAACCCTCCAAAAACGTCAGAGGGCCCCCAGTCCAGCGACAAGCATTGAAACGACAGGTCTTCAACGGTGCCCGACAACCTCAACGTTATCATCGACGGCCACGACACGTCGGCACTCGTGGGCATAGGAGCAGATAAACTCGTTTTCAGTGGGAGCTCTCTCGCTGGCTTTAGAAAGTGACGATGACGACAGTCCGCAAATGCACACCGCAAGAGGACACCTCATCACGCCTGTTTGGAGGAGCACTGTTCGCGTCGAAATTCACGGGGAGACCTGTCCAGTCATGTTCGTCATCCTTCAGGACTGCGCGAGAGACGACATTCTTGGAATGGATTTCATGTGTGAATACGGTACCGCGATCGACCTTAGAGGAAGCAGGTTGACGCTGCAAAGGCCCGTCTTAGCTTCTGAGGGATCCGAAATGACGCCAGCCACAGTCCGAGTCATTACGGACCAAGTGAACATGTCCCGAGGTCGAGTGAGTGCTCTTGTGCCTGCCGTGACCGATGCCGTCACCCGAAGGGAAGTTCATCTGGAAGGCAACGTTTAACTGCCTCTCGGTAGAGGAATATACCTCGCAAGGGGTGAAATAAAGCTGCAGGATGGACGCAATGTGGCCCTCGTGACGAACTTTCGACAGGTGGAGCTGCACCTCACGAAAGGCACCGCTGAAGGCCACGTCAAGAAACTCCGACACGCCACCGAAATCGGTGCGATCTCTGATGAGCCCTCGTCATCTCAGCCCGTACAGTACACCGCTGCCGCAGCTCGATGTTAACCTTATGCTCAGTGCCACCGAACGACGACAGCTCAGAGACCTCCTCACCAAATTCCGCGACTGCTTTGCGACGACGTCGGAAGTCCAACAAAGAACAGTTGCGGAACATCGCATCCTTACCAACGACGATGCGCTTCCTGTGCAAAAGAGAGGTCACCTTAAACAAGTGCAAGGAATGCTCAATGACGACAACATCCAGCCTTCAAGCAGCCAGTGGGCTTCTCAAGTCGTACTGGTGAAAAAAGACGGAAGGCTTCGATACTGCGTACAATACCGGCTGCTCAATGCGGTGACGAAGAAAGACGCGTATCCGCGTATCCGCTCCCCCGCAACTACAACACACTGGACCGGCTGCACCACTCCCAATACTTCTGTTCTATGGACCTAGAGATTGGCTACTGGCAGATCGAAGTCGACGAAAGGGACTGAGAGGTGACTGCCTTCGTCACTCGCCATGGACTGTGCGAGTTCAAGGTGATTCCCTTCGGAGTGTGCACGGCACCAGCAACATTGCAGGGTGTCAAGGATATCGCAGTGGCAGGTTTAAAATTGCAGAGCTCTCTCGTTTACCTTGACAGCTTCTTGGTATTCTCGGTCAACTTTGACGAGCACTTGCGACGCCTTCGAGGGCTGTTCTTCAAGCAGTCAGGACCGCCGGACTCACCCTCTAGACGACGAAGTGCAGGTTCGCCTCTGGCGAAATCCTAGGCCAAGCTGTGAGCAACGAAAGTGTCCGTCCTGACCCTGAAAAGACTCAAGCCGTAGCGGCGCTTCCACCGCCCACTGACAAGAACGCCGTCTGAAGGCTCCTGAGACTTCACGAGTACTACAGATGGTTCGTTTGGAATTTCGCCCAACTTTATGTGCCGCTCACGCACCCCCCAAAGGACGTCGTGAACTTCAAAAGGGGAAAAAGGCAACAACAAGTATTTGACTAGCTAAAGCGACATCTCCAGCCGCAATGGTTTCTTGGCCACTTCGACCAATCAGCCGAAACAGACGTTCATACGGACTCCAGCAATGCAGGACTCGGCACGGTACTGGTCTAACGACAACTGGGTACAGAGCGCGTGATCGCCTACGCTAGTCGGACGCTGTCGAACGCGAAAATAAGCTACAAGAAGACCGAGAAGGAATGTTTTTGCCGTCGTCTGGGCCATCACGAAATTCCGCGCGTACTTATACGGGAGCCATTTTCGAGTGGTCACCCACCACCTTTCGCTATGATGGTAAGCGAGACTGAAGAACCCATCGGAACGCCTACCTCAATGGAGCCTATTACTGCAAGATTACGACGTAACTGTGGTCTACAACTCAAGCCGAAAGCACGCCGCCGTCGATTTTGCTATCACCTGCGATAAGAACAACGATGACGATGATCGCTTTCTTGGCGCAGTAAGTGGTACTCCGGCGATTTTTTTAGCTATTCCAACGAACTATATTTTGTAGAATCACGGGCTTTCATCCTTCCCGGCAAGCTATTTAGTATCACTCAATTCAAAGGGTTCTTGTAAAATTGGCAAGTGAAAATGATGCCAAAACTAGCATTCAAATATACCCTAGCTTTTCAGTGACATAAGGTGGGGGGATGCAGGCTTGCAGGTCGAGCGGGCAGTCTGAACATGTACTATGCCGAGCATTTCATTCGTGTTGCTGCGCGAGTGCTGGAGCGAGCTTCCAAAGCATTCATTTGACACCGTAAAACTGCTTGTATTCAGTTGGGAAAAAAGTCTACAGTCTAAAGAGTGAACCACTGCCTTTCCTGATTTCACATTTTCATTGTTGCCATGAGACATTTTCATTTTAAAAAACTTGGCGAGGACCACACTTGCAAATTTAAAACTTCGCGAATAAATTTTATTTTGTCCCAAGTTTTGGGTTACTATTTTAGCGATGTTTATTGGTGTGTTTATCAAATTTTCAGGCAAATCGAGGGGTATGAGTTAAACGCCGAAATACCCCTTGAACGGCATGACGGCGCTCCAACGGGACGATCCTGAACTGCGCGCACTGATCGACCACAGAGATAGACAAGGGCATACGATTCCCCGAGCCTTCTCACGTGCCCTGCCAACATTCGCCGTCCGGCAAGGTATTCTCTACGAAGCAAACTTCTGGGACAGCAACTCAACGTGGCTCCTCGTAATATTTAGTAGTCTTCGAAAAGATATCTTCCAAGCCGGCCACAACGACCTGACACTGGTCAGTTTGTCTACAGCAGGACTCGCGCAAGTATTTGAAAAAAGTACTACTGGTCCAAGCTCCCGAATACTGTTCACATTTACACACAGTCCTGCAACAAGTGGCAGCAACATAAGGAACCGCCGACAAAGCCGGCAGGCCACCACAGCCCATCGCTCCCCCGACCGCAACGTTCCAACAGATTGGAATGGACCTACTTGGACCTTTCTGGCAGCCAACTCAGGGAAACCGCTGGATAATCGTGGCAACTGATTATCTCAACCGGTAAGCCAGACGAAAGCACTCCCGTCGGGAACCCCTGTGGAAGTAGCCAAGTTTTTCGTCGAGTCCAGCGTTCTCTAACACGGCGCTCCCCAAGACCTGTTTGCAAAACGAGGCTCTTGGCTCATGGGGCAACTGACGCAAGAGGTACTCCGCCTCACCCCCAATGACCCCCGTTAAACCATGGCATACCCCCGAAGACCCGCGGGCTGAAGGCGAAATAAACAAGACCATTGCCGACATGATCCCGATGTACGTGGACGTGGAACAAAATACATTGGCAGAGGTTTTGCCCTACGTCACGTTTGCGTACAACACGGCGCTTCAAGAGACCACTGAAATACCATCCTTTTATCTTGTGCACGGCAGAAAGGTGACGACGATGCTGGACGCCATGCTGCCCCCAGACCCGAAGGACGACGGCACCGATGACGCTCAGCTGGTCGCCCAACGGGTAGAAGAAGTACACCGGATAGCGCGCCTTCGGATAAAGGACCAACAACGTGTCCACGCTGGCCGGCACCAGTTTGGTTGTCGCGACATGGAGTTCTAGCCTGGCGATGGGGTGTGGGTGTTGACGCCCATTCTCCGCCCGACTTCGTTGAGGAACTAATGAAACACTACTACGGACCCTACAAGGTCATTCGCCGCGTTGAGGACTTAAACTGCCAGGTGCTCGCCGAGTGAACCCCATCATCAGGACGCCGCCAGTCACCACCCCAGGTGGTCCACGTCGTTCGCCTCAAGCCGTTCTACTCGTGTTAGCACTCTTAGATGCATATTTATTTTGTTTCGACGTTATTTATTTTTCTTTCACGTTGCATCGGGACAATCTGCATTTAAAAGAAAGATAATACCGATGGGTATTTATTTGGGCTAGTCGGTGATCCATATTTCCGAGGGTAAAAGCGCTAAAAACAACGGACAAGTAAAAGAAACGAACAACACAAAGCGCTACTTGCAACTGAAGTTTATTCTCGGAAGACATACCTATATATCCACCATGAAGTCACGACATGTACGAGACAGAATTGCGACATCACCCAATCAGTGCTTGTGTGTCTGCTATCTACTTTACGAAAGATTAAATATTTCGTAAGGTAGACAGCAGACAGACAAGCACTGATTGGATGGTGTCGCATTTTTGTCCTACCTGTCGTGATTTCACGGTGCATGTATATGTATGTTTTGCGAGAATAAACTTCAGTTGCAAGTAGCGCTCTGCTTTGTTCGTTTCTTTTACTTGTCCGTTGTTTTTACCGCTTTTACCCTCGGAAAAGATAATACCACGTGCGGAGCCGAGCAAGCAACGCTCGGTCACTGACTTCTAGAAGATTCGTGTTTATTCTTACTCGGGACGTAACCTTTATAATTTCGTCCTACTTTCTTGTTCTCGAAGGGTCTTGTTTTTTTCTCCCCGAACGCTCGACGCTGGGACCTCCTGGGCCGAATCTTCGAGATGACGACTCGCACTAGATAAGGAGCTGCACGTGACGTTTTCGAGTCAGTCTGGTTCTCGCTTGCGGTTACGCCGCCGAATCAACACCCGCTTTTCAGCTGTCTCGACGCTCATTCTTTCTTTTGTTTGGAACCATTTCGCATCCATTAAACTTTCAGTTTCAAACGGGATTTTCGCCATTTCTTCGCCTGTCATTCGCGGCAATATACTAGGTACGAAACCAAGCAGGTCATTTTGATTTTCTAGTTTATCGTATTTTTCCTAAACTTTTCAGACTCTTACGTAACTAATGGCGACGAGTTCTTTCTGTAACGCCCCCTCATGGTGAATATCACTGACGCCACAACAAGAGCTCCAGTTGCTACCCCATTAGAAATAGCTATTCAGCTTGATGTGTTAGGGGCCCTCTCAGCCCTTCGAACTTCTCACCCATCAAGCCCCTCAGTCTGTAGTGTGCGGACTACATAAATATTCAATGCATATATACAGCTGAAAAGCTCTAAGCGGCTATGTGGCGAAGCTGGGACGAACGTCCAGCTGCGCCACAGACGTCGTTCCGAAGCTGTCTCGAGCTGTCGTCTCTTCTTCCTCTTCTTGCGCCAGCTTTCCACTATGATATCCCCCCCCCCCCTTCTAGCTTGGAGGCGCACTGGCCAAGCGTTTTCCTTTTAACACTAAGAACAACAGTGTGACGCATAGTTTTTTTGGGGACCCCTCGACGAGCTCTGATGAGAAGGAGGTGGGAAAGGCGGTGTTGCGGTAGAGTCCAGGTGGGCGGGCTTGACTCCGTCGGTAGCTACAACCCGTTCTTGGTTCTTAACAAGGATCGTGTACGTCTTTGTATCTCTGTGTATAGCGAAGAACGGACCTTAAAATGAAAGTTGGACTGGAATATGGACCCTTTTGTTTCGAAGATAAACTTGTTTGCACTTTGCGAGATCAGTACTGATAAAAGTGCTCCGTGTGGAAGGAACTCCTGAAGCTACAGGCCTGAAGTCCTGCATTAGGAGCCGCAACCGATGAACACAATCTTCCGCGCTCGTAATTGGGGGAATGCTGGCTTTATGAAAGAACTCTTCTGGTATACAAAGGGAGGCCCCATATACGAACTCAGCTGCGCTACAGTTGAGATCGCTCTTGAACGCTGTCCGGAGGCCAGGCATAAGCAAGGGAAGGGTCTGTGTTTATGTAAGTATTTTATCTTGGGATTTGATGGCCGCTTTTAATTGCCGGTGGAAACGCTCGACTAATTTGTTGGACATCAGATGGTAGGCGGTAGTTTGTATGAGGGGTGCGCTCAACAGCTGAGACAAATTGTGGAACACTAACGGTTCAAATTGTCGTCCGCGATCTGTGGTAATGGTCTCGGATACGCCAAACAGACTTATCTACATATCGACAAGCGTGCGAGCAAGTTTGTGCTATTATGTCTTTCATGAAGGCAACTTCTGGCCATCGAGTAAACCTGTCGACGCATGTCAACACGTAACGACAGTCGTGTGATGGGGAAGCGGGCCGACAATATCGACATGAATGTGGATGAATCGCGCGTCATGTGGGTTGAAGGCGGTCAACGGGGTTGTTGCGTTGACATTGGATGCGTGTTCTTGGCCACTCTCGCACGTCTGTTTCATACGTGGCAAAACGAACCGTGATCCCACGAGTCGTTGTGTAGCACGAATTCCGGAATGAGACTGTGAGTGGACAGTATCAAAAATCTTGCGACGGAATGCTAGGGATACAAATGGGCGGCGACGGCCAGTGGACATCTCGCAGATAAGTGTTTTAGATGATGTTCGTAGGTGTTAGAATTCCGTGTCTTCTCGCTGGGCTGCCGTAAGTTCCGTGTAGGATATCTCGGGGCAGTCGGAGATGCAGAGGTTGACGCCTAGCCTGGGAAGTGCATCTGCTGCGGTTTTGTTAGAACTTTTACCGAATCAAATATCAGTAGTAAATTTTGATACGCAGAGAAAGTGCCGCACTTCCCGAGGCATATGTGCCACGCTGTTTGACGTTAGTGCGTACATGAGGGTTTATGATCGATGAGAACATAAAATTGACGCCCTTTGATGAAGTATTGAAAATGTCGTATGGCGAGGTAAATGGCAAAGAGCTCATGACCAAATGTGCTGTAGCGAGCATCAGTGGCAGTTCAACTTTTCGAAAAATATGCGTGAGGATACCAGGTGTTCCCAAGCAGTTGCTGCAGGATGGCCCCGATGGTAGTGTCAGAGGTGTCGACGATAAGAGAGCTGGGCACGTCACGTCTGGCATGCATCAACATGGTGACATTTTCAATGGCCTCTCTTACTTTCCTAAACGCGTTCTCCGCTTTGTGCGTTCATTGCAATGGTGTTGCCTTCATTTTGGGGGTTTGGAGGAGGTCGTATAGCGGTTGGGACATACGGGCGCAGTGGGGGATAAACCGGTGATAAAAGTTGACGAGTCCAAGAAACTCTCGAAGCTTTGTTGCTGTTGGTGGTGGTGGAAAACAGCGAATTACTGCAAGCGTGTCAGGAAGCGGTAGAATTCCCCGAGAATCGACGTGAAGCTCAAGAAAGTCTGGCTTCTTGACACCAAACTCACAGTTCGTCGCATTTACAACAAGGCCATACGTTGTCAGTCGTGCGAACAGTTGCCGAAGGTGACTGGCACGCTCTTCAAGCGTGGTGCTGAAAATCAGGATGTCGTCCAGATATGCGAAGCAGAGGGATATCCCACGCAGCAGTTAGTCTGTGAACCGCTGGAAGCTCTGAGCTGCATTGTGGAGGCCGAAAGGCATTCGTACGGACTCGTACAATCCAAATGAAGTTCGGACTGCAGTCTTTAGAATTTTCTCGAGTTCAATGGGAATCTGGTGGTGTGCTTTAACAAGGTCTATTTTACTGAAGATCGTAGCACCCTGAAGTAATTCGCCAAAATCTTGAAGATGAGGTGTAGGGTAGGGGTCAGGTACCGTAGCTTGCTTGAAGGCCCCATAATCCCCACATGGTCGCCAGCCGCCCTCCCTTTTTCGGCACGATGTGCAGAGCTGAGGAACAGGGACTCGAAGATGGACGCATATCCCCGAGTTCAAGCATATGCTCAAACTCGTGTATGGCAGTCTGAAGTTGTTCTGGTGGTAGGTGACGTGGGTGTACAAAGACAGGGGGCATATGATCTTAAGGTGGTGGGTAATATTGTGTTGGACTGACCTTCTGACCGTGTTTGGCCCAAACACAAGGGAAATCCTTCAGCGATGCTTTTCCACTTTGAGTCGATCTCGGCACGTAGAAGAAAAGGACTCAAATGTGGTGTCCTGGATACCAACAATTGAACGCGAAGCTGCGTCTAGGTATCCTTAAGTTGGTAGTGCCGTAAATTGACGGTGAGACCGAATCGTCGAAATAAATTCGCCCCGATGATGGCCTACTTCACGTCAGCGATCATTAAGATCCAAGAAAATGTCCGCTGTTAACCGATGTCTAAAGTCAGTGACTTTTCTCCTTAGACTTTACTGTGGATTCATGCACCGCTTGAAGCGGGCGAGTTTCTTGTCGATATCGGCGATCCACTGATGTAGAGGATACTAGACTGACTTCGGCGCCAGTGTCTGCAGGGAAACAAACTTTAGTTGAACGGTCGTTCACGTAAAGCAGACGGCTTGATGATGTAGGGTTCTCGACGTTTGCCGTCTTGAATGATTGCCTATTCCCGTTTCCGAGAAGGAGAAGGAGCATGGCTGTCGGTAGTGTTCAGCAGCGTTCCCATAGAGGAGGTGATACTAGCGCAGCTGTTGTTGAGGTGAGGCACTCGACGAGGTAGTGCTTTGAATGTCGACATTTACTCGACGGTTGGCAGTAGCAACTTTTGTACTGCATGATGGTCTTGAGGGTCGTTGTTGAATGTTTAGAAACTATCTGCTGAGGTCGTCGATCTTCTGTTTCATAGGCACATAGGCTGCCAGGAGATCCGGGGCCTGTGGCTGGGCGTTGTGGTCAGACACAGATATGCGTGACGTCGTGTCTTTCGTCTTGTAGACAGACAGATGATATTCTTGGTGAATAGACGTTCATCATCTGGTCTGCCATCTGAGCCAGTGTCATGACGGAATCCGTGGTGGTGGTCAGGACCTGCCTGATTTGCTGCGACAGACGTTAAAGAAAACGTTCTTGTAAAATTGACGTGTCCATAGTCACTGCCTTATTACCGAGAAGTTGCTCCATGCGTCAAAGAAGTTCTGTGGGTTTTTTGTCTCCCAACTTTTCAACTGTAAGCAGCTGCTGTATCCCTTGAGGGTCAAAATCCGTCGTACGCCACACGAGTTATGTACGGAACGTCGCTTAGAGGTGTTCTTCAGGCGGAGAGCGCAAGAAGTCACAGACGGTGGCTGCGGTTGACTGGGAAAGAGCGGCCACTACGTAGTCAATCTTGTTAAGGAGGATGTGATCCGATGTTTGCGAAATATAGACTCAGCAGTTAGAAACTATAGTTCTAAATTCGAAGACCAGAATTCTGGGAACCTGATAGGGTCTGTAGTCGCCTCTACTACAGTGGGTGTTTCAGAAGAAGCCGCTTCGTTTCGAACGTCCATTGTGAAAAGTTAATGTCTTGAGTACACCGAGAACACAGCTCAGACTAGGCAGCTTGCAAAAGGTTGATGTCGTGTAGATCGGGTCACCAATATGTAGTGTGAGGGCTACATAAATATTTATTACATATATACATTTAAAAAGTTGTAAGTGGCCTAGTGGCGCAGCCGGGACGAACGTCGTTCCGAAGCTGTCGCGAGCTCGTCGTTTCTTCCTCTTCTTGCCCCGGCTGTTCACTACAAGTCGTTCAAACCCCTTCAGCCCTTCAAACCCTTTAAGTCCTTCAAATTTATTTAGCTATTAAGATCCTTCAGCCATTCAGACCCCTCAGCCGTCAAACCTGTAGATGCCCAAATGACTCTGATCTACAGACCACAAAAGCAATTTAAAACGTTATTGGAAGTTTATTTCAGACACTGAGTTTTACATGCATGTTGTAACTGAAAAAGACGATAAGGACGTGCACTAAAACATAGCGCAAGCAAATGTAGACAAAAAATATCAGACTAAATAGGGACAACCAAGATCTTTGTCGCAAAAATAAATATATGTTGAGGTACTCACATTGCCGCTGCTCAAATCCCTGAGATGTAAGGTGGTTATGTTAACCAAACCGAGCACGTGCAGCACACGCACACATACATAGTCTCAGTAGCATGTAAATTGTAAACCAGGAATGCAAAACCAACGACCGCCACAGTTGAGAAATCCTAAGCACGTCCACGGTGCTGACCCTAATGCCGTCGGGGTGGCATCTACAGCGTCTTTTTCGCTCGCTGGATGAGGTTCTGAAGCCGGACGGACAAAGAGGCGCAGAAGCATGGCGCTGAAAGACATTTTCCTTGATCTCCAGTCTGAGCTGCTCTAGAAGATAAGCCCAACGCATATGACGAGAAGCCGACAATAAGCGTCCCCTCGTTGCGGATGCCCGATACGAACTACCCGAGCGATAACCCCAACACCTATATTCAAGAAGGTCACGTGATTTATCCCACAGTCCCGTTAAAATGATTTTGATGGGGGCCTTGCTTTCACGAAAAAGATTGGGGGACCCCACAGCCTTATCAAAAAGCTATGACGGGCCTCTTGCTTCCTTTAGAAATTCTTGAAATGTACTTGAAGCCTCTTAGAAAACTTCGACGAGCATCGTCAACACTTCAAATATTTTTCAATAGTATGTCAAAACCATTTCCGAAATTTCTGGTGTTTTTCATTGGGGTAACAGCAACGGTTTTTCAATATGGTAACAACAGGTTCGTTGTATGTTATAAAAGCAATTTGGAAGCTTGCAATCATGAAGCGATTAAGCTAACATAATCAAAGTTTACAATTTGACGTGCCTCATGATTTCGTCGACAACAATAAAATTGACCCCAGTCAAGATGCCACAGTGAGCATTTGGCCAATCGTAAAAGGCCGACCACGACGATGCATTTGTTCGCGTACGTCGCCAATGGTCGACGACTGAATTTTCGATTTGTAACCCCAGGCTATATTTAAATGCACAAATATCCAACTCTAATCCCTTTTTAAACGCTATGTTCTGTGGCATGCCGTCACTTTCCAACCGTCATCAGTTTGTAAACTAACTAGAGAGCCATTTTCAACCGGTGTCTTGAAAAAGAACGTGCAATCGCTTGTTTATCATATATCAAAGTGCAGTCAAAACATACAAGACACACAGGCACAAGGTCACAGTGCATGCTCTGCGTTTGATTTCTTTAGTTGTTGACGACGTACGCACATGAGAGACGAGCACAATAACTTAGCCATTTTGGTGCTACTTGATTGACCTCGTCGGTTTGCTGCGTCCACAGCGCTGTGACTTAGGAAAATAAACGGGGCATAAACTTGCATGCCATGACACCTGATACCGCCTTTTATGGGTAGCGCAGACTAAAGGTTGGTTCACACTACCCCATGTTTTTACGTTACGCTACGTATAAGTCACCGAAACATTTGTGTCTCGAATGTCGCGTGTCATGCTTTCTCCTTAAACTGGTGGCCTCGCTTAATATAAGGCACAGAGGTCCCGGTGACTTCAACGTAATATTTCGTAACAAAAAGTAACGTAAGAAAATGGGGCAGTGTGAACCAGCCTTAACAGTCATGATGAGCACTTGCGAAGCTCAAGTTCGTTTGCTTCTTTTGCAGGGGTTGAAGCGACGTCAGAACGCCAAGCTCTGATTGAAGGATACTACGCAAAGTTTAAGGTAGTTTTTCTTTTTTCTTAAATCTACTCACTATTCTTCAATCAAAGCCAATCAAAGCTCGATGTTTTGAGGTCCCCACAACCCCTGCAAAAGAAGCAGACGAGCTTGCACCCCGCATATGTATCGAGAAGAAAATAGTGTATTTCAGTTTACTACTTTCACAATGCGCGATCACACCATTTAGAAAATCCGCACCATTAGGAAGTTTCAGAATATACGTGCTACAGTATAAAAACAATAAACAAAGCATGCGCAAAAGCGCGCTGACGTATCGAGTATAGTTATCAAACTTATCGAAATTATCTACTCCACTTACAATGTTACATCTTAGTCGACATTTCAGGAAATACCGTTCTTTGTAAGCGCCCCTTTATAAATACCTTAATTTAAGTAATGTGCAGCGCCTTCATGCAATACAATATTCTAAAACATTACTCGCTTTTCAAATGTTATCATATTCATAAGATAAACCAATTGTCGAGCGTTGTTACCTTTCTAGCCGACGTCTTTGTCAAACCGTGTCTTCAAATAAGGGCGTCATAAATGTATATGGGGGGCAAATATATTTGAATCCACTTAATATAGACAAAACTAGCCGCACAAGATTTAATCTCTGGGTGATATTTTTTTCAGGATAGCGTGTGGCAATCGCTGCCGATCAGAAGCCGATACAGGGAGATAAAAGCTACCCAGCTTGGCATCCACCGAAATATTTTTATAAATAGCTTGGCATCCTCCGAAATATTCGCAGCCGAAATATTACGTCAAAGTGAAGCCGCGTACTGTGCTAAAACCGATTTTAAAGATTCGACCGGCTGCTCTTTAGCGAGTGGCAAGCGGGTTAGCTTTAAGACAAGGAACACTGGCGCAGCACCTTCGTGGCTTCACGTCGCGGTGTAGATGAGGTTGATTGGTTGTACCGCGTACAGCAGCACCATTGTGACGTGACATCGCGGTCGTACGGCTGATGATCAGTGTTGCCATTCCTCTAGCAGATAGTTTCGATTTTGCCGTAGACGCCCGAAACCAGCCTTTGAGCCGTCATATTCATGAGACAACACGCAATACCTAGAAAAAAATAATACTTGTAATTCAGGGACACTGCCTTAGCTAAAAACAGCCGTAATCCCAAATTTAAAGAAATGTAGGGAGTTGCCCTTTAAGAACACAACACTGGGGCATTTCTAGAGCGTAGCGCTCACGCAATTGCTCGCCAGTGAACCAAGAGTTGTCGCGCATCCACCCAAACACAGTCTGAATATAGGAGCGCCGAAAGTATTTCTCTTCCTCTGTCATGGCGGCCGGAAGTGGCGTGCACACCTGTATAATACAAAATAACAAATATATGGGGATATGGACTGTTATACCTAATAAAAATACAGGGATAGACGAGTTCCAAGTGTCATTCCTTTTTTATCTATTTACACTGTAGGCCGAAATATTTCTGACATTGCAGTCAGAATTTACATAATACACTTTACATAACATAATTTTCCGGACAATCTGAATGTGGCATCACCCGATATAAGCGCCAAAAACACTTCATGAAGCACGATCTCAAGAAACAAGCACGTAAAGCTATGGTGCCTACAAGAACCAAACAGCGAAAGCAGACGAAAGAGGCCGAACGACCTTCTTTCGGAGCTTGTCGGAGTTGCCGCTACGCGGCGACGATTTTGCTGTAGTCGCCAATCCAAATTGAGAGTAACCGCCGAATTCAGAACCTCACTCAAATTGAGGGTCCCCTCCACTTCCTCGAGGAAGGCGTGAGGGCCAGCGTTGGCCAATCGCGACTGCGGATCTGTTATCGCCATTGGCCAGCGCCCGCCCTCGCGCCTTCCTCGAGGGAGTGGAGGGGCCCCTCAATTTGAGTGAGGTTTGTGAATGGACCTTTTGTAGAAATACGCGGTGCGCATGCGCGGAGTATTTGATACGCCTGGGTTCGAGAGTATGTAGTTCCAAACAATCCGCCATCTTGCATTTCTCGCCTTTGGCCGCCTCGGAAGAAGAAGAAAATAAGACCATCGAGAGTCGAGAATCAAGTTTTGATGTTGCGAAAAGGTGAACACGAGTCATCGTACTGACGACGCCCGTTCTAGATTATGACGTACACCACAATCATGCCGGTGAACTGTGTACCCTTCGGCTGTCGGAACTATTATCGCCCGGGTTGTGGAACTAGCTTTTTCGCTTTCCGTGTGGTAAGCTTCATCCCGTTAAGCGGGCAGCCTGGATTCGTGCAGTCAGGTGACTTGACAAGTCCGACCCCTCGAAGAACCAAAAAGAAAACGAACCGGTAGCACACAAGAAGCCTAACGTGTACGTTGTTTTCCCTACAAATATTCTCCAACCCAGTGCACCTCAGGTTCACCCATCGCCCCATAGGTGGCAGCACATATTCGCCAAAAGGTCCATTCGGCGGTAAAGCTCCTCTTTAGGAAAGCCGTGATGCTCAATAGTTACGGGATACGTCAGTAGTTTCATCTTAATCGAGTGACCGCTTACTTATTATTCGCCGGTGTCATTTGCAAGAGGAAGCCAGATAGCTTCCCTATGATTGCTCTTGTAAGGGAACTTGGAGGCCACACCAAAAGCAAAATAGGGTAGTCGAACCAGTGTCATACTGTGAGTGGCATATTGTTTTCCCATTGTGCTAATTTTTGAACGCAATACATAAGAGCGGCCCGCTGTGTCAAGGCAAAAGTATTTACTGATATGCATGCTCTCTTCGTCAGATATGATGTCTGGGACCACGGGAAAGAGTTGAGCACGTTGGTTAAACATATTTAGGAGACACCAGCTGAACAAACCAAGCATACAAATGTAAGGAGGACGAGAGAGACGCATTCAACCGCTGGACTACCAACTGCATTTACTGAAACACTTCATCTTCATCGACAGGCTAGGATCAATCAAACCTAGCTTGCTGCACTTCTTCCTTTTTTTTTTTCTATTTTTAAACTAGGGCATTTTACTCGTCTTTCTACTTGTGGGCGGTACTTCCACCTCGCAAGAACGTCCTCTCTTCTCTAGTTAAAGTCACAGATGGTGAACTAACACACATGTCCCCTTTTTCATCTATGTTTAAAGCTTCTAAAACCTCCCGTGCAAACCGGTTTCGATGGTGCCCCATGATGGTAACCTTTGTCTAATTTCGCCTTGCACTTGCAGTCACGGCAATGTAGGGCTAAGTTACCTGCTGCCGTCAAGTTCTTCAAACTATTGGCATGTTCCCGAGTTACCTAAATATCGCGGCGATATTTAGGTATCTAGATGATTTCCTTATTTTATGCACTGCAGAAGTTGACGATCATAACGACGGGTGCCTCAACAACATCCTGAGGAGTTTTCAGCAGTCATGCATGGGGTTCACTTTCACGCATGAGCTTACAGTCAAGGAGTCCATCAAGTTTCTTGATTTGGTTTTGGAGTTCAGAGCTGATCATGTTTGCTAGAGATACCAAGCCCGTTCAGGCAAAGGGTTTCTCCCCTTCACGTCCCAGCATTCAAAAACTGTTAAGCAGGCAGTAGCTCTCACAGCATTGTCTTCTAGCCTGAAGAAATCATGTGAGCATCAGATCTCCTGAAGCTTCGAGTTGCAAATATCCAGACTCGAGGACGCGGGCTACCCAAGACATGTAATTGCCTCCGTGTGCGAAAGGATTTGCCGCACCATCAAGACAACATGCGGATGGACCAACCCTTCCACACAGCAAACGAAGACAAGAAGGCCGTTTGTGGTTGTCCCATATATTCATGGGATTACACATAGGTTAAAAAAGATGGCAAATCGGCACGAGGTACAAGTGCTGTGTTCGGCGCCCAATAAGGCCTATTCGTTGTGCCGCAAGGTCAATCAGGGGCAAACCAGCAACAGCAAAGGGTGTGGCACCAATCACAGGACCGTTTATGCCCAGTGCGACAAGGAGGTTATATACCACATACACATACCCTGACATGCGGCCGCTGTTACATCGGACAGACCGGGCGGTGTATAAAATGATAGGACTCGGGAACATGCCAATAGTTTGAAGAACTTGACGGCAGCAGGTAACTTAGCCCTACATTGCCGTGACTGCAAGTGCAAGGCGAAATTAGACAAAGTTACCATCATGGGGCACCATCGAAACCGGTTTGCACGGGAGGTTTTAGAAGCTTTAAACATAGATGAAAAAGGGGACATGTGTGTTAGTTCACCATCTGTGGCTTTAACCAGAGAAGAGAGGACGTTCTTGCGAGGTGGAAGTACCGCCCACAAGTAGAAAGACGAGTAAAATGCCTTAGTTTAAAAATAGAAAGAAAAAAAGGAAGAAGTGCAGCAAGCTAGGTTTGATTGATCCTAGCCTGTCGATGAAGATGAAGTGTTTCAGTAAATGCAGTTGGTAGTCCAGCGGTTGAATGCGTCTCTCTCGTCCTCCTTACATTTGTATGCTTGGTTTGTTCAGCTGGTGTCTCCTAAAAAGGATGTTTGGGCAAATGTTCTGCCCCATCCATTGAAAAATTACAAAGTGTTTTTATGGTGGTCTAAAAGCATTAACAAAAGATTACGCCTCTAGTGTTGTTGTAACCGAAGACCAGATACAAATATGGACAGTTGCAGTACAAATGACATGCTACTCCCGGCTCCACAGTGCTACTGGCTGCCGACACTGACGCGTAAACACTGACACTATAACGAATGGCGAACGCCCATGTTTGATATTATAACTGCCAGCTTAATAAACTTAGTGCGTGGCAAGTCCCGACTGCCGAGAATCTTATCATTGCTCTGCAGCCATTCATCAAGATCAAAGCCTGAACCGAAAAGAATGCTTCAATATAGTGCAATAAAACCAAGAAAAGTACGTCGCATAAAAGTATATTTCAGCGCCCAAACGCGCCTTTTATAAAAGAGCGCCCTCCTCAACAAACGAGGCTCCTCCTTGCGATAGTTTTTATATCACGTGCCACGACGTCAACGCGTCGGCGTTGTCTCCTGTCGTCTTTTTGCCATCTTTGCTTTGACCTTTTAAAATGACGACGCCCCAACACTGTGCAGCAAGCGAGCGAGATTTTCGCTGCGGATCGAAAAATCAGGTGTCGTTTTCGGTACAAGAGGACCTTTCGGACTTCAAGAGGAAATTAGTTGAACGTTCGCAGAGGTTGGGTCTGCTAGCGTACTAGACGACTGATCGAGACTTGGACACTACAGATGAGGAGGTCTCCGAGTCGTCGGTACTTTCGCCTGCATCAAAATTGTGGCGCCTCGATAACAGAGACTGGTAAGATCGCGTAGCATGCGCTGAGCAATTGTCCTGGAGGAATCATCTCCAGCCACGCATTCTCTGGTTTATTCATTAGAAACTTGTGTACAGGGCACATTCGGAATTTCCAGTGCTGTAAAGTTCTTCACGCAGCACCCACGCGACATCGCCCCTCAGATCGCTGATCAATGTGAGCTGCACTTCGTCTTCAGTTGCACTGCTTTTGAAAGCGTTTTGGAATGCCTGAAGGCAGATTCACACAGTTTCGTTTTTATGCGTTACGGTACGTTACTGCAGATTACGTTCGCTTTCAACGAGAGTCACTCGGACATCTGTACTTTTTATGAAGTGTGGCAACCAGTTTAAGAAACAACTCTGCGAGTGGCATTGCAACTACGGATGTCCCGGGGATTCCAAACGTGACATAAGAAAACGTAAGCAAACATGGGTGTGTTAATTGGCCTTAAGCATAACAGTTGCAAGTTGCAAGTAACGCGTAGTCTGGCTACGCACGCATTGCCGGCACGTAGCGAACTTTGAGAGAGGGCGCATGATCGATGCCGGCACTTCCGGTTGGAAAGCAACAAAAAAAAAAAACTTAAAAAAATCTTTCAAGTACTAGGGAACTCTTAAATCACCGAGGAGTGCGGGAACTTCAAATTTGTCTTTTTTGTTTTTCTATGAAAATATATTGTTTTCACGCTTCATATTTTGAGGTTCATATACAACAATCAAGTCCAATCGTTTAGTAAATAAAAACATTATTTGGGGGTGTCAGTGCCCCTTTTACTAGTCGGTCGCTATCCCTATTCAAAAAGCGTATTTGGAAGCCACCAGGATCTCTAAGGGGTCTTGATATACACTTGAACAATTTCTGAGTGGTCTGATATGTCCATCAAACATTTTCTAAGGGGAATAACGTACCCTTCAAGAGTTTCTGAGGGGTGTGAGAAGAAAGCCCTAATTTTAGAGGCCTATTGGGTCTGTCGAAATCTATTTCGAAAAGCATGTGACCCATCAAAACAATTTTAACGGGTCTGTGGAAGACACCACCTCACTCTTTCAGATATATGCGTTGGGGAAGCCTCTTAACCATTTGGTAGCGGGTGGCCGCTACGAGCAGTCGCTCAGTGACGGCTTCCCTTCTTAGGCATGGAATCTATTTTCTAAAGTATGTCAGTGTGCAGAGAAGGAAGGTCACTCGGTTCCTTGTTTCTTGCGCCTTTTTGTACGACCGGCTTCAGAGAATCGTCCAGCGAGCGAATACAATCCCGGAGACGCCACCGCGACAGCATTAGGGATGACAAAGTTAACTTGCTTAGATTTCGTTAACTGCGACCGATGTTAGATTCGCGTTAGTAGTTTTCACTGAACGTGTTGCTTACAGCGTGTGTGTGTACCTGTGGTGCACCTGCTCAGTTTAAGGAGTTGAAATACCGTAAATCTCAGGAATTTCCCCAGCGACATTTTGAGTACATCGACAAATATTTTGGTGACAAAGAACTCCGTTGCCGCGATTTGGTCTGATTACTTCTGTGTACAGCTGCTTGCTCTCGGGTTTCAGTGCACGTTAGCTCTTAATGTCTTTCTACGTTTAAGTATGCATGTAAAACGGAGTCTAAAACAAACTTCCAATGAAGTTTTCAAACAACTGCATTCTTAGCTGAGGTTCACAATTTGGCATCTGAAGTATTGAAAATCTCCGGGGCTCTGAGGGGCTGAAGGGTCTGAAGGAGTTTGAAGGGCTGTAGGGGTTTGAAGGGCTGAAGGGGTTTGAAAAGCTGAAGGGTTGAATGTCTAAGAGGTCTGACGGGTCAATAGATTTGAAGGGCTCAAAGGGTCCCATAGCACAAGACCAAAGGGTTGTTCTCAATGGGGTAGCGCTAAGCATACGAATAGGCCATCACTAAAAGAGGTCTATTCGTGGATTAAGTAGGTGTGAAACCTACTAGCCTAACTCTGGAGTAGACATTCCTAACAAGACGACTGATTCTCACGCCGATGGTTTACAGGAGCATGGGTAAAAAAGAACTGTGCCAGCGTAGAATATTGCGAACTGAAATAGAAAAATGCAAAACTGAAACTAAAAGTTCAATAGGAGTTTCCCCCGAAATCATAAATATAGATGCACCATGAATCTTGCGTCTTCGTCGGCAGGGCCACTGTTTCCAAGTGGCGCACTATCGCTGCTTTTAAGCATGTATTATGTTCAGGAATGTTCTACAACAGAACACACAATCTCAACGGCCTGAAAGAACTGAAACTTTTCAACAAATATTGGTAGGAAAAATGTATGGCAAAATGCTAGGCGATTGCGTAGGATACGTAAAACGTTCTAGCATAGCAAACGTTTAGCGATACTCTGAGTTTCCGAACGCAAGAAGCCTACTTTCACGGCACTCTTCATCAGACATTTTAATGAGCATCATGTGTGCACTTGACAGTTGTTCCTATATTGAAGCGATACTACCGCTAAAAAGCTGATAAACCTGGCAATCTTTCTGAGCATTTCATACTCGCAAGCCCATTCCTCTTCCTCACTGCGCATAGGTGCTCGAGCCCCCTCTCACCTACTACTTTGGTCATACGACCTCCCGTTAGCTAATCAGCGTCGAGCACTTCACTCCTCACCCACCCGTCAACCAATAAGTGTTGAGCCAGCGGCCGCGCTTTTATCTGGGCTTCACAAAATGCCGAACACCAAGCCAAATTTTGTTTCACCGCAAAAAAATAGAGCCGGCTGGGCTTGAATCACTCATCTTTGCATTGCAGTGGCGTGCGTTGATAACTTCTCCACTCACTCGGCAAGATCACTTAAATTTTGTGTTCAAACACTCTGGAGAAAACATTAATCCCTCTTTCCTCCTCATGCATGTCAGTGGTAGATACGAACAAATGAAGCACACCGGAGTGCAGTGGTTGGTACAGCGTCGGCCAGCTTTTCATGAGTCTTTAGTTCACATTGAACTGCTTGGTCCAAAAGATTACATAGGAAATATCGTTTGGTAGAAAGTTAACTCTTACCATCCTGCGTTTCGTTAAAATCTGCTAGCACTCTACAGCTCAAATTGGCTCTGATAGGAAATGCAAATATATCTTGCTCGACAGAGCTGACAAAAATACAAGCACAACAAAGCGCGACTACCCGCAATGCCGTCCATATCGCATCTGGAATAGCATGTATTTCTAGATGTGGTACCCCAGCGGCCAAAGAGCTGTATCTCTTGCTCAATGTTGGAAGTACAAAAGATTTCAATAAGAAGAGCTAGAATGCGTCACCTTTGAAATTCAGTTTCATTCGGAAGCAAAACCACCTTGAGTTATTTTTATTCACATGCCTTGAGGGCGTTGTTCGAAAGAGATGGAGCAATAATTATAAAAATATTACTATAAGCATTCAAGTGTAACTACCCTGCAGAGTGTCCTAGTCAGAACAGTACCCTCCAATGTTAGAAGTTTCACTTGTCTAAAATCATTTGTTTTGTTTGTTTGTTTGTTTTTTCATATTAAATATTGCCGTGTACGTGGTGTAGTTTTCAACGCGCGCGGACACCACACCGGGAAATGCGGTTCGAACTCCTCTCGGCCTTGATTTTTCTTTTGTAATTCTTCACTGCTCTGAACAACTTTCAGCCCATCCTCGGCTGTCATCGAGTCTTCTGGTCTGAAACATAGGAACTCGCTCATGGCATTGCTAATTTTAAGCTTGAGAGACATGTTTTCAAAAAAACTTGCTCGCCCTTTTTAAATTAGATTACTTGTTTGAGGTCGAAATAAACGTGGTATGTACTAGTTTTAGTGATCATCAGAAAGGAAATATCTTAAAATCCGCCAACATGAATTAGGTTAATAGTAGATTTTCTTTACATACACGCAGGCAACCAACACATTTATTTATTCCAACTTACTTGTTCTCGTTACTTGGTTTCCGTATACCGCTACTTTTCTGGCATTTATTGATTATTTCTCTTGTTTACAAACATACGTGCTCCGCGGTGTTCTTTAACTAACGGAAGGACGAATTAAGAAATGACAGAGGTCAGTCCTTTGTTGATTATACCTTTTAACAAGATATGTCCACGCACTCTCTAAGATCCATCAGGGCCTTCGCAAGGGCGTCCTTGAACTTGCCAATGTCCTTCTCAGGGAAAGATTTGCTGCGACTCAGGCCGAAAGTGAAAGATTCTGGTCGGATGTTGTACGTGACCATGTAGATATCAGGAAACACAGGATCCATGAAAGTAGCGCCGTCGCATTGAAGGTTCACCTTTGTGAAAGGAGGAACAATAGTCAGTCTAGTCGGGTCACGTTCACCCAAACCTGCCACTTAATGATCTATTAAACTCATACTGGAATGCTTATTCGCAATAGCTTGTGAAGTCAGTTAACAGGTCAACTTCGACCCTGTGGTGCGTTTTTATGCACGGCACATCGACAGCATCTACAGGAAGAAAGAGGGGAGGGTACATGGGGCTTGTAGGAATCATGCCTCAATTGTCCGCGCACTGGCCTTTAACCAGCTCCCAGATTTGCTTACCCGATATGCGTAAGCACATCTGGGAGCCAGGTAAATCCTACAGCGAGATTTAGTGAGGCGTGTTTACCTAAGCCTTGGCCCCTCCTCCTCTCTCTCTCCTGACGCAAACCAAGCGACGTCGCCTCCATGAAACCGTGACAATCAAAGTACAGAAATTAATCTGTTGACTTCACAAGTTTTTTTTTTTTCCGAATAGGCTTCTCAGACTTGAAACACTGCGCTCACGGTGCCGGTAGGAAATGTTACGAAACGTGGATCATTCCTTGTCTTGAACCAGTATAGACAACATTTGGCGACTTAGGAGGACGTTCAAACTGAACTGGCCACATTTTGGCCAGAAACTAGTTTACGTGCCCCGCAGAAGGTTCAAGAGCGTTATCGTAGACTGGCAGAAGCCGAACACTACGCCGCATTTGGTGTCTCGTATAAAGCACCTATCCCATGAGGCGTTTTTAACGCGTCTCATCCGCGTCGGAGTTTCCCTGCGTCGGGGCGCGTCGTCTCAAGATCACTCGCCACAATGCGACGCGCGCGAGGCGGTGCTGTCTGTCTCGGCCAGACCTTGGCGTGTTGACGACGGTTGTGTCTTGCCAGGCAGGCACCAATCAAAGTCGCGCGTGACGCCTTGTCGCTCCCTCTGGAAAATCTGAGTCAGCAGCGACGCCAACCCGAGCGATTTATTCCTAAAAATAGGATAGAATTCTCGCTGCTACTTAGGGGATTTAGGAACGTTTTGCGAGATTTAGAAATTATCAATATCAAAATATTCTTCTTTTTTTAACAACAGTTTTCTTATACTTAGTAGTTTCCTCGTTCGCCAGAACGCGCTCGTTGCGATCATTGCCTTCCGCCGAGCTTTGGCTACTTTTGACACTTTGGTTTTGGCGGCGGTCAAACGCAGAAAACTAGAACTCGTGACTCGAGTCAAGGCCATTTCGAGGCGGGGAGCATCTACTGTGAGACGAATATCCGACGATTTCCGGTACTGACTTCTTCAAGTAGGTGCCAACTTTGCCAATGTGAGGCAGCGAATCTGACGAGCCAACTAATAAATCCAGCTTATATGACCAAGAATACCTGGTCAAGTGGGAACCAGACCCAATGTATAAGTAATGGCTTTCTGCAAGCCAAAAAAGGAGACCAGCAATTTTACTGCAAGGTCTGCAACACCGCCTGCAAGGGAGGCAAATCAGAAATAGATCGGCATCTGCAAAGCGCTAAGCACAACAAACACGGCTCGACCGTAAAGACCAACCACACGCAAACATCAATGCCCTTCGTAAGTGGCGGAACTCAAAGTAAGAAATCGGTCAAAAAAGGTGCAATAAAACTAACCGATTTTTTACCTAAGCACAACGGGTATTTAATGTCATGGAGAATTTAGTGGATGTATCCAAGGCACATGTCATGCCTTTCAAATCACCAGGAGCATTGCGTACGGCAGAACAAAGTGTGCTGCTATCGTGAAGAACGTTCTCAGCGAAAAGAGCCGCGCAAAGCTTTGCGAGCAACTTCGTAAGGAAACGTAATCTCTTGGGAAGTGTCGACTGACACGAACGATTAAGCATCTTCCACTCGTTACCAGAGTTGTGAACAAACACGGCAACATCGCAGGGGCGTTTTTTTATATATAGTGTCGAGTTAGCGACGCTTCTGACTGCCCCATGTATCAACATATGAAAGCTGCGTTCAGTGTTGAAGACATTTCCTGCACAAATAACATGATTGGATTCGCGGCCGATGGAGTAACTGTGACGATGGAAGCGCATCATTCAGTTGCGTCCCTGCTGCATGCTGACATTCCGGGGATTTTCGCCATGAAATGTTTCTGCCCCTCCTTTATTTGTGTACGTCGTACGTAAACAAGACACTCCCGTGGGAGGTTAGAAAGCCTGGCACGTGACGTGTATAGCGACTACTTGTCGCTGAAGCAAACGAAACGTTAGCAGAAGTTTCAAGCCATCGCAGATGTGAAACTTCACAAGTTGCTGCACATGAGTCAGACGTGCTAGTAACCACTGCAAATCGACGTGTGACGTCTCCTCGAGCGGATGCCGGGGCTTATCTTATTCTTCAAAACTTCGGCCACTGAGGATCACCTTCTCGCTGCCATGACGATCCTTGAGAAGCTGCAGGACCCCTCAACAAGCTATACCTCGAGTTTTTGGAGTTTGCGCTGCTTCTTTTCACGATCCTCAACAAAGAGATGCTGTAAGAGGTCACCATCATTTATTTGCTTCATGAAAGTTTTTGGCGGTGCTGAAAGCCATCTTGGAGCTTTACATCAAGCCAGACTACTTGGAGACCACACTGTTGCCCGACGTCCGGTTCAAATACCCCACTAAGTTTCTGCCACTTGATCATATGTACCTCGGAGCCAAACCGACAACAACACTAGCAAGCAACATGCACGGCTTGGATGCCAGTCAGGTGCACAATCTTGGACTCTGGTTTAGTAAAGTTTCGTTGCTTGTTTGCTTGCTTTTTGCTTAAGGTTGGGCCTGAAATGATCAGCAGGCTGTCGGTCGTTGAGGTCTGAAGGTAGCAATGGAGGCTCGGCCCAATCAAGTAACAGAGTGCTTATTTACAATTGAACATCTATGCACAATTTTTATGTACAGAACATCTCTTTTGTCATCTTAAACATACATGGTGTCACAAAAACAAATTTACAGATTCTTTTTCACCGCAAAAATAAACTAGGCTATCGCCGAACGCTCATTTTCCGCCCAAAGGTAGCGCTAGAGGTCACAACCAGATGCCAAAGTTTCAGCCCGGTCCGATACATTAATCAAAAGTTATAAGTGATTTTCTGAAAATTTCAATGGGAAAATGTTGACCGACGGCGTTTTCGAATACATGGGGCTCTATGGCACCAGAAACCGAAAACGAGCGAAAATGGGCTCCATTTTTCCATTGAACTTTTCAGAAAATCACTTATAACTTTTGAAAAAGGTATCGGATCGGGCTGAAACTTTGGCATCTGGTTGTGACCTCTAGCGCTAACTTTGGGCGGAGGATGAGCGTTCGGCAATGCCTAGTTTATTTTTGCGGTAAAAAAGAATGTGTAAATTGTTTTTTGTGACACCCTGTACAATCTAAGTTGGTTCGAAATTCCCGTCCCGCTATGTCACAGGGTTTTAAAGACACTTGTCTCCTTTTCCTTTAGGAGAGGGCCAGTCAATCGCCTTAAATTCAGCCGCAGTCGCATGGCGTTTACCGTCCAACTTCAGTGGAGGGGTTGGTTTGCTTGCTTGTTAGGTTGGCAATGAACACAAAGTGACACCTCCGTAGCTTCGGCTGTACAAATTGCTCTCGTCTGCTCGGCGCAAGACAGAGACCATTCAGGTGAGTGACTTCACACCTCTGCAGGATCGGTAGTGCTCCCGTCAGTCGCCCGAGCGACGCACGCCAAATACCCGATTCTAATACACAATGGGGAGGGAGAACATGCGCCCGGAAGCAACGACCCCTCCCCTCCGATCGCCCCGCCAAGGCGCAATGCATAACCTACCCCCCTATACTCACAAAGCCTGGCAGTTCGACGACGGAGTCATAAGCCGCGTTTACATAAAGTGCGACTTCACCGCATCGATCCCAATCATCCTTCGAATGAAGCCGACGCGGCAACGCTGACATGAATGCGCAGCGAGCCCTACACCGAAGGTGGCGCCACGCCGTGTCAAAACTCAAAGTTAAGCTGCGTTTACGGCATCAGAAGCACCACGTGACCACGTTTTGCGGTGCAATGCACGGGGAGGCTGTGGATAAAGTTACGAGGCGGAAGGAACATCAAAACCCGAGCGTTTGGGGCTACGGGCCGGGCCGCCGGGCCACTCTGGACCAGAGGCATCTTGTGGGCGCAAGCCCTGGCGAGCGAGATTGTTTCCGAACGCACTGAGGACGTCACCTCGCTCGCTTCGCCAAACCTCGCCGACCGAAACCGGACCAACCGA
This sequence comes from Ixodes ricinus, assembly GCA_037355805.1. Taxonomy (NCBI): domain Eukaryota; kingdom Metazoa; phylum Arthropoda; class Arachnida; order Ixodida; family Ixodidae; genus Ixodes; species Ixodes ricinus. Next base: position 89,904 of record JAZHYW010007872.1, on the reverse strand, counting down.
ACCCCGCGGCCGAAAGGCTCCGGCGCCTCCAGAAACGGCACCGCTGTAGGAGCTGCTCGTTCTGCGCTACCATGCAGTGCTCGGAGCTTTTGGCGTCGTTCGTGCTTGCGCCGAAGCCTTTAGGGACTCCCTCGGACGCGCAACTCGTACTTCGCTTTGCTTGGACGGGGCCGCCCTCCCCCAGCAGTTCACCTATAATCCGCTCACTTATGATGGCAATAAAAGCTCGCGTTTCTTCTCGGGACAAAACTGCGGGTGACCACACGGGACCGCTCTCCGCGCCGCCGACGGGGTTGGCCACCGCCATGTCCTCAGCTGTTCACTCGCTCCCGCTGCGAGCGCCTTCCCATAATCCTCCCCATTCCAAAATGCGATGCGACCTCCGTTTACATTGGTTGAATGAATGCGCATTCGCCGTCTCGATTCACCTCTATCTAGCGACCTGAACGCAATGCGCTTCCTTAGCGCATTATGCCCTTTACATGACTGCATTAAATGCGACTAAGTCGGATTCATGTAAACGCGGCTATAGAGTGCCCGGTGGCAGATCTGGAGCGCAAGGATCTGGTAGCACAGAGCGTCAAAGAGCCATTGTTTGCAGAACCTGGACGTCAGCGCACAGCTTTTGCAGCGGCGAGGACCTGAAACACAGTTGTTCGCTCGGGAAAAGCGTGTTTCGGCGTCTCGGCGCAGCGGGGCGCCAGTCACGTGGTTCTCCTCTCATCCATTGTCTGCCGTTCCACCTTTTCTATTTCGGCGGCCGCTTCTCGTGTCGATCTGTATCTTTGTCAGTACATATTGTCAGTCAGTATAGGCTTTCTCAGTATATAGGAGTCTATTTTCGATGCCTCTGGGCGCCGCGCCATACCTCCTTTACATAAAACCAACCAAAACAAAACGAGCGAAGAAGCAACATAAGCGCCGCTAAACAAGACGGCCGTCGCCTGACCGCGCGAGAAACCCACCGTCTTTCCCAGAAACCTTACAGGCGCCTAGAATTATTTTTTTTCAAAGCAGCGCATTAGATTTGCCAGGAATTCCCTCTGAAGAGTGACCCGATTAAAAATCTGCGAGGTTCCATCCATCGCTCCTGTTGCGATATATTTTCCACTGCTTGTGCCAGCGGGTGACATTAACGAATTGGACAAGGAGTGGAGGCTACTCCGGGATACGGACATGAGCCACGCACACAAACTTGAGTGCCATCAAGTCCTCGAACAACGTGTCCGAAATTTCGAAGGGCGATGGTACACAATACTACGCGGTGTTTTCGGGTTTCATGAATAAACTTTTGTGCCTTCCCCGCTTCAGTGATGCCGTCGAGCGAGCGTTTTCGCAAGAAAATTTGCTGAAGACCTGACGGAGGAACAAGCTGTCCACAGAGGCTCTGTGCGCTTTGCTAATAAGAAAAAGGACTTTGGCAGTCAGCGCATGATCGAAGTTTTAGATTACCTCCGGAAATTTGAACAAAATTCAAACGGAAACGTATGCTCATGCGTAAAACAGGCGTGTCGGAAGGCCCTTAACCCCCCCCCCTCCCAGCTCTGTTGCTCTGCAAGTTTCTTTTTCTTTAAGGCATGAAACAACTCCATTCACATTCACACTGTTACGAATCGCTCTGGCAACCGCTGCAATGCGATTCAGTTCACGGGCCTATAAACTATGCTAAAACTCTCAAAATAAAAAACAAATAAACAATAAAAAATATATTTTGGGGACTTTCTCCGTTATCCTGGGTTTCTATTTAAATGTTTTAGCGAGACCTTAGCATTAGGGATTGGCAACACTGAGGGTCAGTCTCAACGCAGCGTATGCAGCAACAAATCGTAGCTTTACAGCAGCGGTGCATGGGCGCCGCCATAACGGGCCTTCAGTTCTTGTTGCCTCCTATTATCTTCGCTTTCTCATTACCACAACAGGAGAGGTTATTGTCATTTTAAAATTCTAGTGTGTCCTTCTGCCCAGCAATATCCTTTGCGGAGCCTCGTCAGCGCTGGCTAGGCATCTCGGTATAATACTAGGGAAGGTCGGCAACAGATGTTGTAATCTGGCGCGTGTGTAAACGTCTCTACGACCGTTTCGGCGCCGATACCCTCTAAACAGGTGATTTTCGCCGTTTGTTCGATGTCTTAGGCCTAGTCGGTCTGGCGATACTTCGAAGCCCTCGACCGTCGTGGGCTGGCAAACGTCCACCATGTGGTTGGTCCACCTTTCTCTCGTCAGGAGCAAGCTGACGCGAAGAAACGCGGACGCCGCTGAAGCGCATGAAAAATGCGCCCATGTGGTAGGGTACTGAAGGAACAAGACACGGCCGCACAGGATCAGCCCATTTGAACGCGTCTTTTGTTTTATGTAGCGTCTTGTACAGAGCTTGTCGTACAGCCCCGTAGAACATTTGAAGTTGCTTCTGAAGTCCTTTCTGATTTAAGCATAGGGAAACCCAGCTTGAACCTTCCTCTCGCTTTTTCATCTTCAGCCCCTTCTGATTTTATTGTTCTTCCCCAAGCTGAAGGTAGCTCTGACAGGAACGCATCTCCTGGAAACTCGGCACATCCAAAGCTCTGTTACCAGAACATCAGTGCTTCCGTACAACTTATCCAAACAGGCTTTCTGGGATTAGCAAGAGCAATATCTAAGTTGCGTATAGCTTGGGGTGGTTGAGTCAGAGGGAAATAAACCTAATTTATTCAGCAAGTACGTGTTCTGATCTTGTATCGAATCACTTTGGGAATAAACGTGACGAAAGTAGTTTCAGGCACTGATCAAAGCAAATGAAATCGAAATGCACAACCACTAGATTTGTATGACATATCGTACATTGGCACCCTTGTGAGCTATTTAACATACATCAAAGCGGGTGGGTATCTCCGTACATTAGTTCTGAAAAATTATAAAATGTATGCACAAAAGAAAATACTTCATCTTGATCGGGAATCGCCCTCACGGCACTTCAGTTATAGGTTTAGGCGTGTTTGGCAGGAGTCACGTTTTAGTTTAATATCTGTAGCATTCCAAAATATTATGCAAGCTTGTGGATTCGAATTGAGCAAACATATAATCAACTACGAAGTAACACGCTCATATCATTTCAGTCCAGATGCGCTCTATTTTTTTTTCAAAAGCCTGGTTCACATAGTGGTGTCTTGCTTGGAATTTCGCAGTAGAAACTTAAAGCACTCTAGATTTCGCCAGTTTTTTTTATTCCCGTTTGAGCCAAGTCGCAATTGCAAAATCACAAGCAAAAATGCACCCTGTGAACCAGGTTGTACTGCGTGAATTTTTAATTAGTTAAACTGCCCTATGGGTGTATCATTTTCCTTGCATTCATAATGAATTTAATGTAAAAGAGACACTGCACTTGAAATTGGGAGGTTAGACTGTTAGGTAGCGGTTTCAAGCGATATACGGCACGCAAGTCAACGGGAACGCGTCTTCAGCACATGAAAGAGGGAGTTTGCCCAAGAGATGGGGCGCGGCGAGAAAAAGCGACCACGTGTGCGAGGACACTCCGCCGACACGAGGCTTTGCACCAGGATGGGATCGGGCGTCTCCTTGGCAAGACATCCATTTGTTAGAACCAGCAGACGACGACGGCTTTTGGCAGCTGAATGCCTGACCCTAAAGTCAGATGTTCTGGGTGGGGTGGGTATCGATAAAGGCTTATACGCACATTCGCGTTTGAACGCGTTTGAGTGCGTTGCGGCGTCCTTGCGGCCAGGAGCGGTCGCTTGCGGGGCGACGCGCGCCTACCCGCAACGCTCCGCAACGCGACGCAAGAGAGTAGAGACTCGCTCAACTTTTCGAAGCGTTGCGGTGCGTTCGACCAATCAGAAGCCGAGAAACGAGAAGGGTCGGGCGCATGCGCAAGAGCCCGAGAACCCGCCGACTCCGCCGACTGGCTCGTCGCTCGAGGACTCGAGCAGCGCTGACTTCCACGTGTTTTTATTTCGTTTGTTTTGCGGCGGTTTGCGGAACGTTGTAGCATGGCGACGTCGGTGGCAGCGTGTGTGGACCAGGAGGAGTCAGGGGAACTATCAGTTAGCGACCAGGAAAGCTTAATAATTCTGGTTGAGAAGTTCCCCTGGCTCTATGACACCCGCCGGGCCGATTACCGGGACAACGTTCGGCGGGAAAACGCCTGGGCAACGATCGCACAGAAAATGGGTAAGACTCATTTGTTCAATTGATTACTTTTACGAGTTTTCAGTGATCGCGAGTTCTCGAAGCCGTAGTTTGCACTGCCAGGTTTGCCATGTTGCGGTGGGAATAGCCCCTCTATTCTGCGATCATTTCGTTATACGTTACGTCCGACGGAACCCGAAATAAAAATTAAAGTTACCCACGTAGCACGAGAACGTTCTGAAAACATTCCGGGAGTGTTCAAAAGAACATAGGCAACATTCTAGGAATGTTCCCAATTTACGTAAGAACATTCTATCAGCGTTGTCAGAATGTGGCGCTAGCACTTATCGCTACATTCGGGGGAATGTATTCAAAGGGATATTCTTAGAACGTTCTAAGAACCACATGGAACATTACCAGGACATTCAATCAACATTCAAATATCCTAACAAGGTTCTAAGAACGTTCTCAGAACATTCAGATAACTTCTGCAACTTTCTTGAAATGTTGCAAATTTATGCAGGGACATCCTTTCAATCTCCTCGGAACGTGGCGTGGGTACATAACTACATTCAGGGAACATTCTCTGAGAACTATTTACGAAGATTGCACGGCTTGCTTAACCTGCAGCTCAATGAGCCGTACTACATATATGGATATGATAAAGCTCATCACAGGGCGATCAATATTATTTAATCGAAAGATATTTTTAGAAGGCGCAAACACAAGCTAGCTGCTTTCCCAGTGCACCAGCCTGAGCATGTACTAACGACAGTTTACTCCTAGCTGTCACTTGTCAACTTCTTTTATTCAAAATGCGCTGCATACATGACCGATTACTCACTCCGAGCTTAACAACAGATACACATGGCATCCCACACTCAACTGGGAAATACCTTTTTCAAAGTTTTGAAACCCATATGCTAAAAATCGGGTCTATTCAAAACTGCCCCTCTACATACGCAGTGAGCGCCAAGTTCAATATTAAGTTTAAAAAACCATTGCTTTTCTCCTACACTTTATATCATATTCCTGATCCCTTATGCTAAGTTTCCAGAAACTCCACTTAATTCGCATATTTTTGGCACGAAGTGGCATATAGTGGATGGTGTTTCGAACCACAGGTTGCGTGAGAGCTTCGTAAAGTTGGCTTCACCTGCGAAAATTGTAGGAATGTTCTCAGGCGAACGTTCCAAGAATGCTGCGCATATGAATGTCCGAAGGGGAACGTTCCGAGAACATTGTGCATACGAATATTCGCATACGAACGTTCCTAGAACATTCCAAATTGTGTTTTAACGTTCCTTCAACATTTAGAACACCCAGGGAATGTTCGCACGACATTGGGTGCTACGTGGGTGCGTGCAACATAACTTTATCCCAAGGTTTTCAGAACTCGAAATTAAAACTACAGTTACGTCCGACGTAACTTTACCCCAAGGTTTTCATTTACGTCCGACGGAACTCGAAATAAAATTGAAAGTTACGTCCGACGGAAATAAAAGTTAGAAGTAATGTCCTGTGTAACTTACGCTACCTTATTGAATGATACGCTTTGCGGCCGATACATGACGTACACAAAAAAATCATGAATTATTACTACGTTACATCCGATGCAGCATTCATTAATTGGTTAAAATTGCGACTCCATCTGTACCTCGAGGTTTATTGATAAGGCTGGAGTGTGTTTTTCGTGTATCGGGGCTAATCCATTGATTGGTCAAGAGACAGTTTTTCGGGACACTGTCTGAGGCTCTTCCTTCCATGACGGTCATATTGGTCACTCAAAAAGTGAGTTCAGACATGTTCGAGGCATACATATGTGTCAAACAAACATGCTTTGAAGATGCTCGCGACGTTTCTGCTGGTACTTCTGGAGCAAACACCATGTCTTTTGTGTCATGTATGAACAGTGCGACTTTGCGATTCCAACTCGTAAAGCCGCAGCCAATATTGTTCATTTCTTCATAACATTTGATTATAATTATTGTTATTTGTTTGTACCATCCTGATGAGGTTTCCGATTTCAGGTTTGGAGGTACATAAATGCAAAAGCATGTGGAAGGCCATCCGCGACCGCTACGTCAAGGAAACGAGAGCAACCAAAGGCAAGAGCGGAGCCGGCAGGGAGGATGCCCAGCCTTCCACATGGGTGCTCTTCAAGTTCCTCAGGTTTCTTGATGGCCAGATCCGCCGCAGACGGTAGGCACAAAATGTTTTAGATAATGAAGGGCATTGCGGATTGTTCCACACTTTGTATGCATTGTAATGATTATTTGGCAGAACCCTGATTGCTCCCAAGACGAAAGGAGCCTCAACCAACGCCCAGGCTCCAAACCTAAGTGAAGGAGCCCCCACTTCTGGGCCACAAGGCAGGTTGTTTATAAAGAGTCGCTTTCCAGACAGACTCTAATGCCTGAGTCATGCTAAAGCGAAAAACGGAAATAACAAACACTGACAAGCCTCAAACAGAAGCATCATGCACTTGAGAGTATCTTTGTCGGGCTTGCAATCACTGGTGCTTACTTCACGAGCACCGAACGACTAAATGCCTGCCGAAGGTACCGTCGCAAGCATGCTGCACGTGTTTGAGGCTTGTCGACGTGTTGGCTGCTCCTGTCTGTCGCTCTAACGGGACTTGGGCATGACAAGCTTTCGGCTACTTGACTTCCAGTAGAACAACAAACGGAAACAGCCGACATTGACAAGCTTCATACAGGAGCATCATGCACGCGAGGGTTTCTTTGGCGGGCTTGCACTCACTGGTGCTTACTTCACGAGCACCGAACGACTAAATGCCTGCCGAAGGTACCGTCGCAAGCATGCTGCACGTGTTTGAGGCTTGTCGACGTGTTGGCTGCTCCTGTCTGTCGCTCTAACGGGACTTGGGCATGACAAGCTTTCGGCTACTTGACTTCCAGTAGAACAACAAACGGAAACAGCCGACATAGACAAGCTTCATACAGGAGCATCATGCACGCGAGGGTTTCTTTGGCGGGCTTGCACTCACTGGTGCTTACTTCACGAGCACCGAACGACTAAATGCCTGCCGAAGGTACCGTCGCAAGCATGCTGCACGTGTTTGAGGCTTGTCGACGTGTTGGCTGCTCCTGTCTGTCGCTCTAACGGGACTTGGGCATGACAAGCTTTCGGCTACTTGACTTCCAGTAGAACAACAAACGGAAACAGCCGACATAGACAAGCTTCATACAGGAGCATCATGCACGCGAGGGTTTCTTTGGCGGGCTTGCACTCACTGGTGCTTACTTCACGAGCACCGAACGACTAAATGCCTGCCGAAGGTACCGTCGCAAGCATGCTGCACGTGTTTGAGGCTTGTCGACGTGTTGGCTGCTCCTGTCTGTCGCTCTAACGGGACTTGGGCATGACAAGCTTTCGGCTACTTGACTTCCAGTAGAACAACAAACGGAAACAGCCGACATTGACAAGCTTCATACAGGAGCATCATGCACGCGAGGGTTTCTTTGGCGGGCTTGCACTCACTGGTGCTTACTTCACGAGCACCGAACGACTAAATGCCTGCCGAAGGTACCGTCGCAAGCATGCTGCACGTGTTTGAGGCTTGTCGACGTGTTGGCTGCTCCTGTCTGTCGCTCTAACGGGACTTGGGCATGACAAGCTTTCGGCTACTTGACTTCCAGTAGAACAACAAACGGAAACAGCCGACATTGACAAGCTTCATACAGGAGCATCATGCACGCGAGGGTTTCTTTGGCGGGCTTGCACTCACTGGTGCTTACTTCACGAGCACCGAACGACTAAATGCCTGCCGAAGGTACCGTCGCAAGCATGCTGCACGTGTTTGAGGCTTGTCGACGTGTTGGCTGCTCCTGTCTGTCGCTCTAACGGGACTTGGGCATGACAAGCTTTCGGCTACTTGACTTCCAGTAGAACAACAAACGGAAACAGCCGACATTGACAAGCTTCATACAGGAGCATCATGCACGCGAGGGTTTCTTTGGCGGGCTTGCACTCACTGGTGCTTACTTCACGAGCACCGAACGACTAAATGCCTGCCGAAGGTACCGTCGCAAGCATGCTGCACGTGTTTGAGGCTTGTCGACGTGTTGGCTGCTCCTGTCTGTCGCTCTAACGGGACTTGGGCATGACAAGCTTTCGGCTACTTGACTTCCAGTAGAACAACAAACGGAAACAGCCGACATTGACAAGCTTCATACAGGAGCATCATGCACGCGAGGGTTTCTTTGGCGGGCTTGCACTCACTGGTGCTTACTTCACGAGCACCGAACGACTAAATGCCTGCCGAAGGTACCGTCGCAAGCATGCTGCACGTGTTTGAGGCTTGTCGACGTGTTGGCTGCTCCTGTCTGTCGCTCTAACGGGACTTGGGCATGACAAGCTTTCGGCTACTTGACTTCCGGTAGAATGACAAACGGAAACAGCAGACATTGACAAGCTTCATACAGGAGCATCATGCACGCGAGGGTATCTTTGGCGGGCTTGCACTCACTGGTGCTTACTTCACGAGCACCGAACGACTAAATGCCTGCCGAAGGTATCTCTTTTCTCTGTTGTTTGTTTCTGTTTGTCACTCTAGCGGGACCTGGGCATGATGAGCTGAAAGCTTTTCCGAATTTCCTACCTATAAGAAAGTTTGCACAAAACTGCATCACTTTTATTCTGTTATTTCGTGTTTTTCTCAATATGCAGGGATCCTTATGGGAATGTATTCCCCTGGAGAGGCTGCAACCGCTGCAGAAAACAGTCAGCCTGGGGTTCCTGCTGATGTTGAGATGGAAGACGTACTGTAGCATGAAGTCATACATTTTATTTAACAACTGCCTTTGATAAGGATGTTTATAAGTGGCCCTTGTGTAATTACCTTTTCTCGCTCTCCTCCTTCATTTAAGCAATTGGGTATTCTTGAAGGCAGGTCCAAAGATTTGCCAGTTAGTCATGTCCTTCATAATTAGGATTCCATATTTTGGGGGTTTAGCAGAGCACTGGTAAACCCCACAAAACTGACCTGCAGTCCAGTTCTATCAGTATTGCGGGAAATCAAAAAATACCTCAACTGGAGCAGTCCTTGAATGAAGCATCCTAAGCTTTCCTGCAAGAAATAGGTATGTGCGGCTTTATTTTGTGGTGTTAGAACACAGCCCCCAACGAACTGTTTGCATACCTGCTTCTATCTTTGGAACACCCCTTATCTCATTTTTTTTTATCGGTCCTGAATGATTCCCAAGTATTCGGGTCCCATGTATTTCCCCAGAGGTTGGGGAAATGCATGCCCATGTCCCGTTTCCTAAACATAAGCCCCAACTAGCAGCAATGTTCGGTCTGACACCCAAGATTGACACCAGAAAACTTGGAATAATTTGTGGGAAAAGAAAGACCCTAAAAAACAAACTCCGATGTAAACAAAAAGAAAAAGAAACCCCCCCAAAAAAAAGGAATTCTATTTATAGTGGACGCAGTCTCCAGCAATATGCAAAACACACTTCGAGCGCATTGGTGAGAAAGGGGCTGGTGGGGATGATACTCTCACCTTAGGAAATTCTATAGTGCTCAGAAAGGATAAATCCCTTCGGCCCTTGTGCACTGATTCAGCTAGTTTCATTATCGCATTTCATTCTACGTGGAACGATATGAAACTGTCCGCAAGGCATGTCGCACCCCTGCCAGTCACTGTCTTGGCCACATGCTCCAAATGGGCCCCTCATATCGCTGAAGACTCCATTTTACAATACCCTGAGGTTTCTGGAGCTGTGATGCTGCCTTTGCCCTTTCTTATTGCTACCGTCCAGCTGATGATTCAAATTTAAGATTTTTCTGTGTGAAAGTTCCACACAAAAAAGTTATGTTGTAGTTTGCATTCCCGTTTCTGTGTTCTATGCAAGCGACTGCCTCTGCAGGATTCAGATGACATCGAACCATCAGCAGCGTGCTTGGCGCTGCTGGAACTGGAGGAGAGCGGCCAGTTGCCGACCTCGGAACAACTGGTACTGCCAGGCACAGCAGCCTCTCAAGGAGCTTCATCAGCAGAGGCTAACCCTGCTCATAGAAATGGAGGTGGAGGGCAGAGGGCGTCGATGTCCCAGCAGTCGAGGGCGTCGACGTCGCAGCAGTCTGGGCCCCCTCCTGCCAAACGAGTCCGTTTAAGTGCTCGACAAACTCGTGCGAGAGAGGAGTCTGGGCTCCTGCACCTCCTGCAGGATTCTACGCGGGAGATGGCACACACGTGCACGAGGCCACACCTGGACCTTAGCAAACCTAGCATTGCTTTTGCAGTAAGTCTTGGTAACGACCTCGAAACGATGCTTCCACCCCGCCTGCAAATCGTTGCAAAAGCGCGGTTTTATCAAACAATCCTCGAGCTTCGGGATAGCGTAAATGACGAAGTATGAGAGAATCCATTTTTTTGTTTCTATCTAGCGGAGATAAGTGTTTGCATAATGTCGGGCATGGTGGCAATTGTTTACTCTATTTATTTGAAAAACAAGATATAGCTTTTATTGTTTTACCTCCAAAATAAACTATGCGTCGCCTAAACACAGTCTCTGCACAAATATTGCTCTAGTAGTCTGGACATGATCGGCCAAAGTTTGAAAGCTTGCTGGTATCTTATTTAAGAGTTATGTGTTTTCTGAAGTTTTCAATAGAAAAATGGCAGCCGACAAAGCTCGGAATATGTGAAGATGAATGACGTCACCTGCTTGAGCAGGCCCCATTTCCCCATTGAAAATTTAAGGAAATCGTAACTGTTGAGTAAGATAGTGGTTCTGAAACTTCGGGGCGTTTTGTGATGCATAGTTTATTTTCGCAGTGAAAAAAACATTTTTTTTTCGAGAACATGTTGTAGTTTAATGTGTCTGATCAAAATCGCGAGAAACCCAAAAACACCCTGAATGGGAGCTACCGTAGACTCATTATTTCAAACTCCAGGAAGCACTGGTTTTGTTTGAATAATCAAACTAATCTAAATATGATGCAAGATAAAAATCACTTGCCATATGAACAGCTACCTAAAGCGAATATTTGATGATTTTTTTTACATAGGCCTAATGATCATAAGCAGGTATGCCATACATGAAACATATGTGAAAAGTATGGCAAGTTTATTTATCCCTCAAAAATGTTAAGCTTGGACTGTTTAGACAGCACTCGACAACTCAAAACAAAATTGAATTTGTTCTTCAGGCCAAGAAATGATCTAGCGCAAACTATTAGCCAGGGGACTGCAGTAAAAACGGGCACCACGCGACAGTTTTCATAGCAACTTGCGCGGACGCTACAGCGTGAACTTATGCCATGCTGCCACACACAGCATCCGTGCAAGTTGCGGAAATTGCATGTGGTGTTCGTTTTCATAGCTCATGTTTGCCCTGCTTGAGCCTCGTTCAGTGCACTACTCGCCGAGCACCGGGGCACTGCGGAGAAGCAACACCCAGGGAAGCAAGCCCTATGGTTGTTGCTTCTCTGCAGTGCATCAGTGCTCGGAAAGAAGCGCACTCAACGTGACTGTGGGAACAGAAACAATGAATTGCACGAAAGCACCCTTCGAATTAAGCGGCTCATGAATACATTAAAACATAGGGGGACAACCAAAATTTTAAAATTTGTTTTAATTAACCAGAAGTTTGAAATATCCTAGTTTGAATTATCGTGAGCTTACTGTATACTTGATAGGAAAACGAAAGCTTCATGGGATGAAAACCTTATCTACAACTTCATTTTGTTTACCCAGAACACCGCTCGCACTCAACTGTTTGTGATGCCGCTGATTTCTCTGGGAACCATTCTCATTTTGTTTTGTCCTTCCCTTATCTGTACCAGTACATTTTCCAAGTATTCAGGTCGCATGCAAATTCCCAGGAGGAAATGCATGCCTGTCCTGTTTCCTAGAGCAAATTTTTTTTTCTGTTCACTACAGAATTTGTAGGAAGAAACCAGCCCCAGAAAAAGATTCCTAAATTTGAACATAAGGAAACCTAGATAACATGGAAACCTAGTGAAAACTTAGTCTATGCCATGCCCATTTTTTATTTTTAATATGGTATGAAAAAGCAAGCTATGTTATTGCTGATGTCCAGGTGTGTAATCTGTTCTGCTGGCACCCGTGGAAGCTTGGTGCAGACGCAGTGCGCACCAGAGGCGGTGCAGTGAGAGCGGTGCAGTAGCAGACAACGTGCTGCATGCACCGCCTCTGGTGCATGCAGCACGTTGTCTGCTACTGCACCGCTCTCACTCACTGTGTCTACGCCGTAGTATGCAGTAGCAGACAACGTGTGGCACGCACTGCCTCTGGTGCTCACTGCATCTGCACCAAGCTTCCCCGGGGGCCAGTAGCCGGCACGGTGCGGAGAACTGGCAACGCGTTGTGATGTTCCTTTTAAAAGTGGTCCACTCTATACATAGTGCAATGAAACCTTTCACAAAGGTGTTTTTAGGTGGAGCATCTCGTATACCAATATTTTGTAAGTGAATTTTTGTAAAGTTATGCAAGAAAAGAAAAAAATCATGTTATTCCTATGCACAAGGTGGGAAAGTGGAAACACACAATCTGGTTGATGCTGGTACTTGCAACTGGTGTCACACACACCCTTATTTGCTTTCGTCTGTTCATCTCGAAGCTTTCACATTTTTGTTCCATGTAATGCTTTTTGTCCGGACATTTTGTTTAAGTTTTTTTCTCTGCATTGGAAAAACCAAATTTTCCTTCTCTTGCATTTTTTTTAGAACCTTACATTTCCAGTGTTCAGGTACGAGAAATGCACCAATGTAAAAAGCTTCACTGCACTCCATACGTTGCTTTGCATCTGTTTTTTTTTTTTTTACTTTTAATTTTTGCTTGTTAACATACTGTACTTGCATAATTTTGCTGTGTTGAGAAGAATTTGTGAACTATGCCAATGTTCCTCCATTTTGGCGTGCTAAGTGCCTTTACATTGCACAATTCAAAGTGTTTCCTCCATTTTGCTTTGATAAGTGATTTCACAATTTGTACTTCAAACTACCTCAATATTTCCTACGTTTTGCTGTGATAATTGAATTTACATTTTGTACTTCAAACTACCTCAATGTTTCCTCCATTTTTCTATGATAAGTGAATTTACATTTTGTACTTCAAACTACCTCAATGTTATCTCCATTTTGCTGTGAGAGATGTTTGTCTTTTACACCGATTATGATTTCATATTCAAACGTCATGCCCATACCAATTTACGAATCGTGCACACAGTTATAATCTATCAACAGCTACTCAACCTCTTTTCTTTATGAAACCTTTTCTGCAATAGTCTGCATCTGGCACATCATAGCCTTGGATTGTTTTCCATAAGCCTCACTCAATCTACTGTTTTGCTGTGATAAGTTCCACTACACTTTTGTACTTCAAATGTGTCCTCCAATAAAGTGCTAATAATGTTCCAAAGTGATGGCAGTGAGTCACTTCATTGCAGAATATATAACTTCACAGTGACCTTGCATGGGTACACATACAGCCAGGGTGGCTCCAAGACAAAATTGCAGCCCATAGCTACCCTGCTGGCTGGGTCACACATTTGTGGACATTATTTGCCCATAAGTACTTTGGGATTTACCCAAAGCACTGCCCCGCTGCTACTGCTTAGCACATGTTTCTGAGGCTCGTGCTATTGGCGACGAGATCAAACTAGGGGGGGGTGCTTTCTCCAGTTCGTTTTCCGCCAGAGGTCCGTGTTTACCCAACAGAAGGCCTGAGGACTTAATGTTGGAGGAGTGCAACAGACTGGATCTCTCATGAAAGCAGTCAGCATATTATACGAGCTTGACCCACTCCAGCCTTTGTGCTCAACAGGTGCTGGACACATGCACGGTGCATGCTGCCTTATTCATGCAGGCTGGAATGGCTACAAAAGAGCTCCTCCTCAGGCGACGGGAGGATACGAGCCCGAGCCGAACGCTGCTGCAGCTGCTTGGGGTGCGGGCTCCTCCGCAATATTGCAGCTTTTTTATAAGTTGCATCAGTGACACTTACATCTGTTATGGCTTAGGCAATAACTTTATTTTCTGCAATTCTACTAATATAATATTTACAGGCAAAAGAGAAAAAAAAGCATAACAGATTATAGCACTGCACGTTACCCTGAAGAGAAGAGTTTTCTGCAATAGGAATGAAAATGGGATTAAAAACACAGATTGACGTCTTCTGCCTTTTCATGTTACAAGGGGCAGTGCAACAATTGTTATAGAGTGAACGAAATATAACATTTCTTTTGAAGTAAATCAGCTCCCACTTAAAAAGAAAACATTTTGAAGGTTGATACACACTGACATCTCTCTGGGTACCACGTTTGGTTCCATCTTCAGGGCTCCCTGCCCTCCCTCCACACCTGTTGACTTTTCAAGGTCCGATTTGGCTAGCAATTGAGACAAGATTGTTTGCCGTAAGAATGATGAGTAGGGTAATGGCAGAGGGAATGGTTATGTTCACTTCAGATAGGTGGTGCCAAAAAAGCTTGTGTACTCCGAATAATGTCACCGTAGTTCCGTTGACCACCAAATATTACCTGCAGGCTACAGATCTAGAGAAATATATATTTTTTATTTTTGTTATTACGCGGTATTTCGGAGGAATTGGCACATTTTCTCTCGCTTGTGCCAAGGCAAACAACATAAAAAATGCAAGCTGCAAATTCTTTAGACGTGAGGATCCCTGCACTGCCCCTTTAATTAATGAGTACAAATGTTTACCGAGCTGTTAGCAAAATGATATGCCCACTGAGAGGGGGGGGCTGCTTGTTCGAGAAATTTTTCATTGTTTCGAGGGAAGGGGTGTGCTTTGTCAGTGCGCACTGGTTCAGTTTGGCCTTGTTATTGAGTCTCGCTCCTGTCGGAACCCGTAATGCGTGCTATGCCCCCGCCAGCCATTGTTTTGGCCATGTGCTTTGAGTAGGCCCTTTATATTGCTGTACATAGCTAGGTTTGTCACACCTTAGGTAAATTGAAGGTGCTTAGTACAATTTCACAGTTATATAAGGCGGCATAAGTGGATGTCGTGCTGTTAAACAAGTCGGAAAAATTGGCGCGTGCCCACAGAAAGTTCACACCTTCACCGAATGTGCAATGAGCAGGTTAGTTTTACCGTGTAAAATTTCAAGGCATAGTTCTCTTCCCCCAAACAATCGGTAACAAACTTTCGAAAGTCAACAGGGCGTGTTCGCAGACGACTGAGTTAGTGTCGTCTGCTAGCTACACATATCAGGAGATGGCGCCACAAGTTAGTAGCGTCGCTAACTCAGTCGTCTGCGAACACACCCTGTTGATTTTGGAAAGTTTGTCAATCATTTTCATGGAAAGAGAACTATGCCTTGAAATTTCATGTGGTAAAACTGACCTGCTCAGTGCACATTTGGTAATAGTTCTAATTGTCTATGTGCAAGAACCAGTTTTTCC
The DNA here is from genome assembly GCA_037355805.1 of Ixodes ricinus. Taxonomy (NCBI): domain Eukaryota; kingdom Metazoa; phylum Arthropoda; class Arachnida; order Ixodida; family Ixodidae; genus Ixodes; species Ixodes ricinus. Next base: position 74,364 of record JAZHYW010007872.1, on the reverse strand, counting down.
AGGTCATCCTACAGCATCTGATCCACTTGTTTCACCCTATATGTACATGGGTTCCTGGCAATTATGGCATTTATCCTTAAAAAGGCACTAAATCACATCCTGCAATAGTATATTCATGGTTATAACTCAATCTATGGGCTCTAGCGTCCTAAAAAAATCATATTTTTCGCCCACAATATGTGAAGAAACGAAAGCGATAGCTGTAGCATGGTCGTGCAATGTGGGTGGAAGGGTGCCGTCACGTTCCTGAGGACGGAGGTGCGACATGGTTAATTCTCATAGCCATTGTAATTGGCGTCATGGATGCCACTGACGACCGCCATCAGTGATTTGTGAAGTGGGTAAGCGCGGTTGAAGTTTTTAAAATCATCCAACATTATGCGTAGCAACTGGATACTACCAAAGTGGGAATTCGCATCACGTGAGTAATGTTTAGAAAGAAGTATTTCAAGCAGATGTTACGATGGTTCTCCCTTCGTCGCGCAATTCTTGGGGAGATGCCAGGGCTGCTTTTTTCGCTCGCTTCACGTGGCACAGCGGACGGGAAGTCCCGACCTCCCTCTCCTTGTGGCAAGAGGGAAGAAAAAAGTTTTTCCATTCTTTGGGTGCGTGGTGACGACAAGGGAGATATCTCTGCAAAGTGTCGCCCATAAAAGTATAACATTACATTCAAGTGCTGAGTTGTGACCATAATTATACTATTGCAGAAAGTGGTTTACTGCCCCTTAAAGCAATCCTACTGGCTAACAGGTGCTCCTCCTCGGAACACTACTCTGTATTGCCAGGGCACTTCTCCAAGGCGAGAGCAGAAGAATTTGGCAAACTTATGCCTTATAGCTTTGGCATCGCCTGCATGCATGTTCGAGCTGACTTGGCCCACATCTGACAGAGCACTGCCGTCACTACTGTCAGTGCGGCACTGGCCTTTGACTGTCTCGCCCAGGTAGTCCTCGCTGTCGACGTAGCCGACAGGGCAGTAGAGGCGCTCCCCCTTTCTGCCTCGTCGCACACCCTGAGGTAGTTGTGGAGGCTGACGCATGCCCAGACAACCGCCTCCAGTGTCTCGGGACATGCCTGGATCGGTTGTCTGAAGATGCGCCAGCGTGCGACTAGGATCCCAAACGTGTTTTCAATGACCCTTCTCGCTCGAGAGAGCCTGTAGTTGAAGACTTTTTGCAACAACTTCAGGTTCTTTCGAGGAAAAGGGCGCATCAGGTTGGTGAGCAGGGGGAACGCCTCGTCGCCCACAAACACAAATGGCAGCCTTGTCCTGGTACCTGGCAAGGGCCCTGGCGGAGGGAGGCCTGCTGTGCCCGAGAGGATGGCGTCTCCCATTTCGGAGTCGCGAAAGACGCCACCATCGCTGTAGCGTCCTGGCTTGCCAACATCTACCAGAGTAAATTTGTAGTTGGCATCACAGCTGGCCATTAACACAATGCTATGAAACCCTTTATAGTTATACGTGTCCGACCCTGCACCAGGGGGAGCCTGGATGGCCACATGTTTGCCGTCCAAGGCACCGACGCAGTTGGGGAAATTCCATTGCTGCTCAAACTCGGCTGCGATGCGCTCCCACTGCGCGGTGTTTGGAGCCTAGAAGAAAGGTGACTCAAGTTAAACCACATGGCAACAGTAATTCACAGTAAACAGTTTTCCAAGGCTTAAATATATGTAATGAAAAGACAGCACAGCTTTTCAGAGATATGTCCCCCTGTCAACACTTGTTTTCATGCATGAACGGTAGACTATCAAGATTGCTTCAGTGGCTGCCATTTTAGCGTAAGCTTGTAGGTTGTGCCAACACTATGACCAAATATTAGCTGCATAAAGTATTTATACTGCATCCCAAGTCTTTCTGTAAAAAAATGTCAGCAATATGTCACGCTTGGCCTATCTCGACGCCTAAGGTGTGGGTGGAAGCGTGGATGGCTCTGACAGATAGCCTATGCTACCGTATTTACTCAAGTAATAGCCGCACTATTTATGAACAAGGCCCTTGCATCTACTTCCCCACAGAACACAAATACAGCCAATCATTGCGTTGCGCATAAATAACATAGCAAATAACTAGATCGAGAACACGATTCTCCATACAAATGCAATCCTCACAGATGGTATCTTGGCACGAAGACGTTATCTCTGTCCTGTAAACAGCTGGAATCATGCTGTCGAACGCGGTGATTGACAATCGGTGAGCTCCACTGAAAAGCAAACCCTCAGGCTTTCGTCATAAACAGTGCGACTATTACTCGTGTAAATACGGTATATTTTCTGCATCTGGGGCCGCTGCGTGAGCAAGGCTATACAGTCCCTAGAAGGCCCTTAAAAACTCTACACAAAAACACGCTTCTGTTATGTCATGGCATGGTGGTGGCCATAGGCGTAGACCTCGGGGGAGCATCGGGGCTCGTACCCCCTGGTGAGATCCAAGGGGAAGGGGGGAGGGGGGGCAGAACCCCCCCCCTTCCTTGGATCTCCCCAGGCCCAGGCTATGATCCTTACCGAGACGCTGTTTACGTGCCATGTAACTAGCTTCTAGTAGTTGCATGTAAACAAAATAATGCCCACGTTGCCTTTATTGACAAAATACATGGGAAAGAAATGGCATCCCAGTGTGCTTTCGTTAGCTTGAATCTCCAGTTCTGGCGAAAAGATAACACGCACGCATGCACCCCCCCCCCCCCTCCCCGGGAAATGGAAAGTCTACGCCGCTGGTGGTGGCGCCTCAGGCGCACTTGCAGTCTGGGGTTGTGGGCGGAAGTCATCGTGCGGGACGTGCATTCCTGTGTTGTTTTGAAAGAAACTAGACATAAACCTGCCATCTCGTCAAAACGCTGTGACTGGGGCTGTACCAAAAGAGTCGGGAAAGGTTTGAAGGTCACTCTTCGTGTGTTTTCTGCCTGCTCGGTTTGTCCGAGAACGTTGATAGGTGCCTTGAAAAATAAAAACCAGATGCCGTCGGACAACAATTGCTTGTGCGGGAAGCACTTTGGGTTGAAATCACGGATACTTGTGTTCAATAGATTTATTTATTTTTTTGTTCCAACATGAATGCGGAAAAACCGCCAAGTTGTACAGACCACCTGCAGACAACGTTCAGTGTGTCTTCAAGTTGAAACGGCTGCCTGATCGTTCGAACTGTCGTCTACTCTTTCAAATGTTTCTGCTTGCTGTCTGTTCGCTCAAACGACAGCGGCCCGTGATAAGAAGTAAGTGCAGGCCTCAAAAGACTCTTAGTTTTGAAGGTGGGTTGGTGTATGCAAGCTCGGTGTAATAGTAAATACAAGGAGATGTTGATCATTGTTACCAGTGGCCATAACCGACTTGTTATGCCTGATTAACTTAGTCTGATTTTGCTTGAGATTTTCAGTATCGACGTCAACCATCTCGGCAACGGTCCACACTTTTGCAGCCCAAGTGACGTCGTAACTGAAAACAGCGAGCAGAAAATCATCATGCGAATCAGGCTTTAGCGCCCATTTTGCAGCATCCACGTGGAATGAATCACCGCATGTCACATTATTCACATGACGTTTTGCGGCGTAACTGTTATGTCCGAGCAGCCGTCGCCGGCTGTCAAAGGATTTAATGAAAGCAAGAACCCATAAGGGCTAAACGATCAGTTCGGTAGGCAGTTTAAAACATAAACACGAGCGAGCGCGCATCCTGGCACGCGCTCCAGATCAGGGCCACACCCGAGGTTAGTGGCGATGATGATAGTGCCACACCCATGGTCAGTGGCGATGATGATAGTCTTACATTGCCGACACATCAGTAACAAGCCTCGTTAATTTCGCTGAGGCCGCTTAAGTAATCAGACATTGCCAGGAAGACGTGGAATCAACAATTCTAACGCGGAAAAAAGAGCACAGGGACTCGCACTGACGCCGACAAAAAAGCCTTCCAATGGTTTGTTTATGGGTGACGGCGAGTTTCTTGCTTACAGTGCATCGCCATTGCGCGGCTCTGGTGGCATCGGCTAGGGGCGCTCCGGTTTGTTCGTAAACATGAGTATCTATATAAGAGACTCCTGCGGGGGTCGGCTTAACCTAAACGACTAAACGATTACAGGTGTCTAAACACAGTGTTGGTCAGAGACATTTACTCATTTCCAAGCATTCCCTCATTGATGTACACCCTTGAAAACATGACTGTTTTCATAACCGACTGCAGCCCGGGCCTCATTCAAATCAAAGTTCACGCGCAGCTCCCGTACAAAAGACTGCATTGATTTGCAATAGGGGGCTGCTTGAATTCACTCGCCTTCCCTTTGGCTTATGGAACTCGCTATTGCCAACTCTGCCCTGACCCCTCCAAACTGAAATGCTTTGCTTATTTAGAGGTATTATACTATATGAACGTATCAGGAGGGAAGCAGTATTGCTTTGCAGAGGTGTGCATGAACACTGGATTAGGGTGGAACACAGCAACATCAATATGAGTCCCAGTTAGGAATGTTGACATCAGAACTATATTAGCAGACGTCACCCCACCATTTGATGGCTGAATTCAGTGAACATAGTATGCATATCAAGAAATAGATATGCCTAGCCACGACAAGGAACTGATCAGCACATAGTTCAAAAATATTAAATCAGCAAAGAACAGTTATTCATGACATAAAAGAAACAAATGTTTGCACCATTCCACTCTTGGTATGACAGTACAGCTGTCCGTCTTTCCCTCGCAGTCCATGCTCGAAGATTGTAAGTAGGGTTTCACGGTTTCGGGGTTTATTTTTCTTCGAATTCGAGTCTTCTTTCGGAATATATTTCTCACCCACACAGTCAGTGTTTTTGGGTGTAAATTGCTGGGGTCATGCAAAAAGTCTCCTTTCATTAGGGCTTATTTTGAGGAAAGTATTATGCGAATACATGTTATTCCTCACAGAATCATAAAACTTACACCTTAAAAAGCAAAAATGGGATACTTGCAGGGCGGTAAAGTGGCTCCAAAACCTTATGCAGGGCTTTGCAAGTCTCTTGGATCACTTCGCTTGCTGTTGTCCGTCCAATCCGGTAACTCGCAGCGCAAATCACCTGCGAACCTCCGTGAGCAAGGTACCTGAAACATTACCAAGCAATAGTACCACATACAAATGTAAAGTGACTCCTTACAACTGCTGAAACAGTAGTCACATCATGGTCATTTATAACAAGGTACTTTTTTTCTGCCACTGCTTTTCTTAAAGTAGATATCGACCCATTAACAACACTGAAATAACTCTATAATAGCGAGCAATATTTTTTACTCCATAAAGCTATCCGATACTTTTCTGAGCATGCCAGTGCAAAGCGGTGAAGCTTCATGTGCGAGCCAATGCTGTACTGTGAAGCATCACGCAAAGGCACTGGTGCGAGGCGGTGAAGCTCTACGAAATACGCCTCGCAAGTGGGCTCATTTTCGTCTTCTGCGCATGAGAAAGGAAGTAGCGGTGACGTCAGAACGCCGAGCCCTGATTGGCTGATCGCGGTCCCCTATCTGAGCGTCGTCTGCTCCTTTGCAACGTACGTCTGCTCGCAACGTCGTCTGCGTCTGTCTTACCTTTCCTGCGACTTTCGGAAGTGCAGGTCTTTACGAGCGAGCTCGACTTCACCTTTCAGAGAAGGCAGACGAAATAACTCGAGCGGTTCGTTGTTTTTGTCGAGCAACTAGCAGACGCGCATCAAGGAGGGAAGTCAAAGTACTCACTGGCGAGGTGTCCCGAGACGCCGAGGTTTGTTTGCTAAGAACCGAGAGTGAGCGTGTTAGTGTCCGCAAGTTCCCTCCCAAATACTTTTTCCCCCCTTTCGTGTGCGGCAAGACTCCTCATTCTTTAACGGCGTCGGCGGGTTGGCGCAGTTAATGTCGTCTGCTTTACGTCTGCTAGTCAAAGCGATGGCTCCTTTACCTTTCCTGCGTCTGTCGGATATTCACCGCTTTTTCACCGGCGAGAGTCACCGTTGCCTCGGAAAACAAGGAGATGACAAGAGGAAGAGATTGACCTCTTAATCTAAAATTGAGATCAGTGATCACAGTATAATACGGGAAGGGTTCACAATGGTCGCGCGGGCACATTCCATTCAGCACGCCAGCCGGTCGTGGGCAGACGGTCACCGAGTCGGAGTGGCTGCTAGGCCTATCTGCCGAGTTCGCTTGGTCGGTGTCGGTGGAATCGTGGCCGTTGGAGCTTTTCCTGGGTGTTTGTGGATCCAGCGTTCTTGTTCGTCGTGGTCTGGTTCAAGTACTTTTTACTTTTTCTTGCTGCTTGAAGTCGGGACGCGAGAGAAGCGCACGTGAAAAATAAACGTCCGTTGGTCGTCGCGACCGCGACGCTGTCGGCCATGCTGATTTGATCGTAACAAGTGCGTAGCTTCGGAGCTGTCGTAGGATTTTGTCGCGACCTGCGCAAAACTTACGAAAATTTCGGTTCGTGAATACGAATTCGTTTTTAAGTTTTGTCTTACGCATATTTTTGGCGTAAGATAGTTTCGTGAATCTGGCCTCTCCACTTGCAAAAGTCGCAGGAAAAGTAAGACAGACGCAGACGACGTTGCGAGCAGACGACGTTGCAAAGGAGCAGACGACGCTCAGATAGGGGACCGCGATCAGCCAATCAGGGCTCGGCGTTCTGACGTCACCGCTACCCCCTGCGCGACAAGCAGACGAACTTGCCCTCCGCATAGCACAAGGCAACTGCCATGGCTTGGAGACATGGCAGTTGCCTTTCAGACATTTCTATATTTGCCTTTCAGACATTTCTATTTTGCGGCAGTTGAAGGTGGAGAGGTGTTGATTATACTACAAAAATGAATAAGATGTATAAAGTATAGGCCTAATTTCAAATTAATGGCAAGACCCTCCTTTGTAACAGAACTCTAGTCATCACAGTAGATGAGTTTTGACATACCTGATTGTCAGGCTCAACCTTTCCGCTGGGGAAATCGGCTTCCTCCAGAAGGTTGTCTTTTTCTGGAGAAGTGGGCCAACCAATGAGAGAAGGTGGTCAAATCTGTAGACAAAACAGATTTAGTAACTCACGAATACATTATTCACTACCTTGCTCTCAGCGGGATCTGTCCAACTCGTCGAAAGCCAACTCGTCGACGGCCCATCCGGGCAATTAGGGCAATTCGTCGAAGGGCAACTTGTCGAAAGGGGAAATCGGTCGAACAGCGATTCGTCGAATGGGTTGAATGACGGTCCGAGGTCAAAGTTTGTGGCTTTTTTTTATCTTTTGACCTAAATTTTTATTCGCGTTTAGACTAGGGACAGCGCCCTTGTTAAGTTACAAAATTGAACGAAAAATTAGAAGAGGGCAAAGATAGGAGAGAACTTTTAGACAAGTTGAAAGATGTGTCATCTCATGATAGTCCTTTTGATACGTTTCTTTATTACTTATTTTGTAAAGAGCCGCCGCAGACTGTCGCCGCAAAGCGGCGTCAACTGATGTGCTGGGTAGGTTAACACGCGCCCCAGTGACACAACAGCAATGTAGTGACCGTGCCCCACTGCACCGTGAAAGTGGTGAAAGTGGCAAGTTGTTACCTTTGACAAGAGAGAGAAGACTAGAGGTCATTTTTTTAAAGAGCGCCGATTGTATACATTTTTTTTACGAAAGACAGAACACAGATTATTATAAGGCAGTATTTGCTTTAAAATTTAAGGACAAAATTGACATATCTGGCTTTAAAAAGTGGTGACAAGTTGGCCCCTTCGACGAGTTTTCCTTCGACGAGTTGCCCTACGACGAATGGGCCTATTGGACGAATGGGCCGCCGACAAGTTGGCCGTCGACGAGTTGGCTTTCGACGAGTTGGCCTAGACCCGTCTCCACATGAATGCTTTGACATGAATGAATCAGCAACATTTCATCATTGCTATAAGGAATGCCATGAAGCTCTGAATAGTTGGGTGAAATTTCCACCCAAAATATCTTCACAATTTGTTCTCTTGTGTAATAATTTACTAAAGAGTAAGGACTCCCCAAGCCCCATAAAAAGAGCTACAATAATACCTCAAGTGCAACAATTGTAATATCTCGAGATATCCCCTAACCTTTTCTCCATTTTTGCAAAAGCACCAAAGGATATAACTCTTGGAAATAACACAAGCCAAAAGACCCCTGCAATAAAGGGCCAACATTTTCCATGTTTGTCGTCTTGACATATTTGCAATATTTGCCGGGGCTTCATTCGCACAATTCAAAACAGCTCGAAGACAACATTCAGTAGACCAAGAGAGCTTCGGTACTAGGTCTAATCTAGCGTCCATGAAAAGAACAGCTGCTGTTCCATGTTGGTACAAACGGTGGCCATGGGAGCAATAAACCATAATACAGCTAAACAAATGGGCCAAAACCCTGTAGTGAGTTCACTGCATAGTGCGTGTTTTGTGTAGTGAAGAAAGTCATTAACAGTGTACTGACACAGTAAGCAAAAACGAAACATCAAATGTTTTTACTGCATAAAAGTTGATTTGTAGAATATAATAATGCGAAGTAAAGTAGATTATTCATTAGATTTGGCACTGGATATACACGCTCATGAGAAAATGAGTAGCTGCACCTTACTGATGTCATATTCATGGTGTGTCGTATGCTATGCACAGAAGAGCACATATGTATACAAACGTAAAGACCGCCACTGACCAGTCGCTGGGGGTTAAAAGCAAGACAGAGTAACTGCTGGTAACAACATGACATGTAATTGCCGGTGTCCCGGAAATCACTTCGGATGAATCTTCCCAGCTGACTGGTGACAGGAGGATTTGAATGCAACAAGGGCCGATGAGCTTTTTCCCGTATCTGCCGGTTTTGCGGTGAGCTACTCTCCGGTGAGCTTTTCTCCGCCACCCTCTACTGCATCTGATATCGTGCCGTCTGGACTAACTCTAGACACTCCGAATTTTTAAAAACACAGGTGGCTCCGTGGCCCAACGGCTCGCAGGGAGCCACACTTCTTAAGTAAATGTTAAGATACACACCTCTGCCTCGTCATCCGGAAATATTGGTAGAAGTCTTCCCCATTGTCCAGCCTCATGTCACGAACGAGGTGGTGGTACTCCCCGAAGGTTTCCCGGGAGCGAAGCAGATTTCGCACCCACTCGTGGCAGGGATGTCGTCGACGCAGGAGGAGCATCATCGCGGCGGTGGATCGGGCAATTAGGGGCCAATTAGACTCGTTGCCCGCCCGTGCCACATACCCGCGAACGCACTCGACGAACAAATTCTCTAGTTGCTCGCTTTCGAGCAGAGCCGCAGCCATATCCGCGCTACCGCGGGACGCCGCCATGTTTGTTTGGGTTGCTCAACGAGCTCCATTGCTATTGGTTGAGCGAATGCGCCGATAGCAAGCTTTTATTGGTTGTTGACTGCGGTCGGCCGCGTTGCAACGCAACTGTGCGTACAAGCTTCGCGCGTACGCGCTGCGCAACGCACCGCAACGCCTTTCCGCTAGTGAACGCACCGCGTCCAAACGCGAATGTGCGTATGGCCCTTAAAGGTACATTGGCTCTGCGTCTGCCCGCTATGCCTCCAATCAGAAGTCAGTGCCGTGCCGTAAGTGTACCCGTTGAGCAAGGAGCAGACGAGCTTGCCCGACGTATAGTCTTAAACATGGAGTATCCTGGAACCCCCCCCCCCGCCATATATAGTAACTATGATAATATTCATACCCTGTACTGTCCCCGTGACCAGCGGGCGTTGAAGTTCTGCCACGCATCACGGTGGAGTTAGGACTAAATAGTCGTGAAGACATATCCCTAAGGGCCAACGAGAAAGCTAAGAACGTGAACACATGCAATGCACGTGATATCTTCATTGGTACAGGAGATCCGAAGCAAATACCAATAGTAAGTCGTTGGATAACGTGCGAACAAGGTTCCGTTAGTCCTAGGTTTATGCTTTATAACAGTTGCTCGCGACTGCAGCGGATGGGCGACCGCCTCATATCTTCTAAACAAATATAAACGGCCGCTCCTTACGTGCTGAATTTGTGCCTAGACATAAAAAAGCTGGTACCAGCGACGCTTGTCGCGATATTGTTCAGAGTCCTACTGAGCAAGCCCCGATAATTTGTGATTTCGCCAAACTGCTTGATTTAAACAAAGTACTTATCTAACTTTTTAAATATTTCTTTTTGTGCGCGAACACCTGTGGAGCGAGTTGTATTACGTGTACAAAAGTTGTGGAGCGTGTAGAAAAATATATCACTATTGCCTCAGTAAATGGTAGCCTTTGCCTGTCCAATTTGTGTAAGCGCCTTGAGCATAATATGAACATTGTTGCAAATTAGTGTCCACCAAGGGGACACAATGATACCGCCCTTAATCGGGTAAAATTTTCTTTTAATGATTCGCAGTTTTTTTTTTTTTGCCTTAAAGCTTAAAGCAAATAAACACACGGACTATTTTTATGGAAACCACCTAATCGCATACTTTTCAACACACTCTACAGCGTTCGTAAGAAAGCGTCAGCCCACAAATTATTTTCGGAAAAGTCACCTAACTAATCTGCGTTAATGAGCCAATTTGGCACATTGCAGAGGGTATCTTGGCTTGCTCAATGAACCTGTGATCAATATTACGTTGGCTAGTTGACTAAAACGCCTTGTAGAACTTTAGAGCTGGATGTCACTCAAAGCTTTTTTATGCTATTATTCAGATATTAAAACATGATAAAAAAAATAGACTTTGCCACATTCATACCTTACCTGGCTGGCTACCAGATCAGGGCGCCAAAAAACGCGGTTTTCGAAGAAAGGATGAATCGGCATACAGCTCTTCGAGGCCAATTCTTATCAATCCATTCATCGTCGGGATCACGCCGAGGCCGTTCGTTGTCTGTACGGGAAACACAACCAAAACAATTAGGCTTTTCAGATAAGGTAAATAAGTTAGTTGTAGGGACTGTAGCTTTAGATGGTACTCAGAGATAGTCAAAGATGCGAAATGTTCTCTTCATCCTCACACATTTGTCTACAATACGCCCTTCTTTCGGAGCGGCGGAAACCAAGGGGTTTAGCCCGAGGTAACGCGCAAGAGTACCACCAGCGTCAGCACGTACCGTGCATATTACGAACCACTACAGTCTAAAGTCAGTTAACGCTTCTGAGTTAGTCACTTGAACACTGTAGAAACAAAACGCGCCTTTCCCGCACTATTATCGCAACAGCCTTAGTAGCACAAGAAACGAAGGCGTCGAGCTAGATGCGAATGCAGTCCCGCTGTTTCCACCCCAGCGGCCACTCTGACAAGAAGGTATACTGGAACGGAGAAGATAAATAGCGTTTAAAACAATTTGCCCATCGAGTTTCTTTTTTTTTTTCAAGTATTGATTACATTATTTTGCAAACGAGTGAGGCACGTGAAACAAGTGCTTTATAAAGAATATGAAAGTCGCACACCTTACTGCGGCTTCTTCGATGACAGCTTAATCCAAAAAGCATTCCGAAGAAGTGAAAAAAAAGGAATGAACAATGGGAGCGTGGCAGCTTGTGGAACAAAATCACTTGAACTACCTACGTCCTATGAAGCAAATTAAACAGGCCTATTGTATACTCCATTCACACTTCAAGCTGAGACTGCAACCAATGCCACAAGCCCGAGAGCTCCAGGTCGTTGCTTTGAAGCGTTCTTCCTTAAAACGAGCACTGGCGCTCGAAATCAGTGTTGTACACGTTGCTCAAAAAAGGAAAGAAAGCTCGTTCCTCGTTCCTTCTGATTTCTGGAACGCCTTCCCGTTACAAGTTCCATCTGTGACAAAGGAACTCGTTCCCATTACAGTTAAAAAATCGAACGTAACGTTACTTATAAGTTACATTTGCATTTTCCGGACTACCATGTTTAGTTAGATCAAGCAAAGCTTTTCTTTTGCATCAATCTCATTAAATGGCAACTTACCAATTTGAATGCCGTAATGGTAGGGCACCAGAAGAAAACAAGCGGAAGCAGGGTTTCATTTGTTGATATATTCAAATTTAAAAATCTCAGCTTTTAACTATATTCACGTTTGTGGTGGACGATTGAGACGAGCCAAATGTACTGTTACCCCGCATTGCACGAGCGTTTTGCAACAACCTCACACATTTTAATCTAACAAAGTCTCTTGTTAGAACTTAACAACAGTTCTTTCTCGATGTTACTGTCCGCAAGGGGAGCTAGTGAAGAAAAGTGTAAGGCTTTTGGAAGATCAGTTTTGAAAACTACGAGTCATTCTTCGTGAAGGTTGGATTTGTTGTTTGGTTTGATGGTGGGGGACAAGCGGAGGACTAAAGGTTAAAGTTTGTGTACCTTTTAAAGAGATGCCGAACCAAACATTCCAGTGTCCATAATAAGCGGCGTACGATCTTTCCCCAAGCCAGCACTTGCCGGTGTGCGTGAGCACACGCAACGAAATTCACGTCATCATATCCCCCATTCACGCTTAAGATGACAGTGAAATGTGTGGCTCCGGGAGGAGGGGAATAAATACATGGTTTTCATCTCCACAGTCAGGTCTGGTGTAAAAGGTAGGCGATTAATTGGTCTAACAAGCACGTAGCTGTTACTTCTGTGGATGAAAAGCCTTTCTTTATTCTTCTTTCGCTCGGACACCATACGTTTCGCTGTCATCTTAAGCGTGAATGGAGGCTTATAGCGTCAATTTCGTTGCGTGCGCTCGTGCAATCCGGCGGTTGCTGTCTGACTCGTAGAAAGGTCGTGCGCCACTTATCATTGACACTGCAATGTTTGCTTCAGTATCCCTTTAAGTGACCAATGTTCGGAATACAAGGGCGCGTTCGTTATCTGGTAACCTGTTATTTTGTTGTAACTGTAGGTCTCTTTGTGGAAGCTTAGCGGTGGCTGTAGTCGGCCTTAGATTTGTGGACATATGAGGATTCGTGGAAGCAAAGAAAGTAGCTGAGTTTAAAACTTCCCTCTTTCTGTGTCTTTTCCTTCGACTAGAAGTTTTGCTTTCTGTACCGCAGTCTCGGGCACTCAAAAAAGAGTCAATGTCCACTAGCTTTCCTGCACTTGACTTTTACCAAGCGAGGACCACACAAAATAAACCCTAATATAAGTACCAAAAAGTTAACGCGCTCCTGCTCTTCGTAAAGATATATTTTTTACTATTTACTAAAAATAAAATAAAAATTGCTCCACTGTACGAAAAAAAGAACGCCGTTCCTTTTTCCGTTACGGTAAAAATGTTACGCGTTCCCGTTCCAGTTCCACCGATGAAAAATGGAATGGCGGCGTTCCCTCGTTCCTCTTAAAAAGAACGCGTTCCAGGAACACCATTCTTGGAACGCCGTTCAGTACAACACTGCTAAAAATGCACGTCCCGAAGCCAGGAGCACGGGATAGCTTGCAATGTAGCTTCGGCTTCAGTCTCAGCTTTAGTGTGAATGGAGAATAGCATCTGCTATTTCTGTAGTTTTTTGCCGCTCTCCTACAGAGTGGCCCGCTAGGTCAAATGGTCCAAAAGAACCTCCCCGTTTTTTTTTCGATATCTCTGTATAAGTCAATATCACTCACAGTTGCTCGCCTTTTTGTAATTCCTCGCGGCAAGACAGAACTCGCTCATTAGAGCAGAGCTCCGGGTTATGTCTAGAAGAATGGGGGTTTAATGCCGCCGGGAGTAATACGAATGTACTCGAAGGAGGTGTTCGGCTCGTATTGGTGTCTGATTAGCAAGGAGACGAGGCCAGCGTCACCGCTCGACTGGCTCTCGCGTGTTTCAAATCCGCTTCAAGAATGAGCAATGGAAGCCGTAAGGGGACAGCCACGTAACAGATTGTGTAGCTAAAGCATAAAGGAAGCAATTCTGTTTCGTTTTAGGGTTCGACTTTAACGTTCTTTGTACTGTTAAGCCAGCAATAGTTTAGTGAGGTAATACCGTTTAGATTATCAAGTTCTAGGAGCAAATCACGTAGCAACCCGGCGTCAAAATCGAACTGAATGTCATTTAGAGCTCAGTTAAGCCAACGTCACTAAACTTGAGAAACATTCGAGGAAAAACATACCCCCTCCGACCAAGGCCGTCACCTGTCGTTTGAAGCGCCATCTAGAGGTTATGCTGAAAACTGTATATATTTGGAGCTTGCCCTGCGAGATTTTTTTCACTCAAAGCTCTCGTTCGGCCCTTCCATACGCTCAGTTTCAGAATAGTAAAAACGTATAGTAAGGCTTCTCTAGAGTTCTGTAAGACAGTGCTGAAACAAAGCTGGCACCAAGATCTGAAACATTAGAGCATTTTAGAATAACGTACGCAATTGTAGCGCACCTTTGTGCTACATTTAGCTCTTGCGTTTTCGCACGCTACGCAAGAGAGTTTTCGAATAGCGTTTCTCCGCCCCGACGCAAAAACCCAACCATCTCGCGGTCACAACGTCCCGAAGATAGTCGCAATATTATTTTTTTATTTCACACACGAAATGCTGTAACCTGACAAAAAAGAAACACGTTTTTTGGTCCAAGTTAACATTTAAGATTTTTTTTAAACATGTGATTGCGAGGCGAACGGTTGACCGGACGTGTCCGCCTATGTTACCTCTGCAAGAGAAGTCTCGTGTACTGACGTTCGCAAACCGTACCTTCGCCGAGAAATGTTCGCGCGTCGCAAGCATCAAGTGACCGTTGCTCGTTGCCCACTCTACAAGGTTTTCCGAACCGATCGCAGTGTCGTCCCGTATTGAAAATCGCAGTCGCGATGATGCCCTCGACGTCGCGCTCCCGCCGACGCCAAAGCGGCCGCAGCCATGGTCCTGGGAGCCGCCATTTTTCCACTCTACTCGTCTTGGCTTTAGCCAACTTCTCATTACAAATCCACCTTGGAGGAGCGCAAAGACTCTGCGTATGCATGCAATTTCCGAAAAATAGCGCACGCAAAGCGCAAAACGTGGTTAGCGTTGGGCGCATGCACAGTAGCGACGACGCTATTTTCTGTGCACGCAAAGCATTAGCGTGCGCTTTTCTAAAACCCCTATTGAACGTGTCCTCGTATTTTTGATAATACCGCGAAGGCTGAGGTATCTTAACAATCATTCTATTATATTATGCGAGAAAGAGTTATTTTACCTACACCCGTTTTCAAGCCAGGAAACTTAGCAAAAAGAAGTCCAGCACCTCGCGAATCATTACTGACTTCCCCCTTTATGCAAATAATTAAGATATATGCTGGTGCATTTTCGTTTAGATACGTGTTATCTTATCAACATCAACAAGAGCACGTTACAAATACCTAAAGCATCGCTTTTACTTCAGAAAACTGTATCGTGTGAGAACTGCTTCGAGCGGCAAATGAACAATGCGCAAAACTTCTGTGGCGACGTCGGCGTAGCCACCTATGAAGGCGGTTCTCAGAAGAGAAGACGACGGAAGCCGGCACGAGTCGGAAGCCGAAAGCAGTATTAGGAATAACTTATCTCCCCCCGGCCTGGCTTCCTTTAAGAAGCAAAGAGAGCAACCAGGAGGGGGAGACGTGGTGCGAGGAGGACTGGAAAAGAGGACATCGTCGGAAAAGAGAAAGAAGAAAGGGACCCCGATGAGTCGACCCCAGATGCTGTCCGTCCGGCACACGTGCGGAGACCACGTATCGGTCATCCAGTTTCAGTTGCAAATAAAATATAGTTAGAGTTTGCAAGCGCATTCTTCTCGATCTTTTTGTCCACTTTGGGACGACCCGAACTTTACAGTGGTGACCCGGTTTTGCAAAACAACCTTACGCAACAGCCTCAAGCCCTCTCATGCCGGACACTGACCCCTCCCCATCCGGCAGCATCTCGGCAGTCGCCCTCAAGCTGCCTGCCTTCTGGCCCACGGACCCGCAGCTGTGGTTCGTCCCGGTTGAGTTGCACTTTGCGACTCGTCGGATCACAGCGGACATGACAAAATTCCTTCACGTCGTATCCAGCCTCTCCCCAGCCATCGCCACAGAGGTGCGAGACCTCCTGATCCCACCGCCAGCGGAAGACGCCTACAACACACTAAAGGCACAGCCTCATTCGCCGGACCAGCGCCTCGGTAGAAAAGCGTCTCCAGCAGCTGCTCACCGCCGAAGAACTGGGCGACCGGACGCCGACGCAGCTGTTGCGTCGAATGGAGCAGCTCCTCGGGGACAAGGCGTCCACCATCGACGCCTCGCTCCTCCGCGAGCTATTCCTGCAACGGCTACCAAGCAACGTGCGGATGGTGCTCACATCGGCAGGTGACATCGGCCTTGCCAAGATTGCTGAGCTCGCGGACAAAATCATGGAGGTCGCGGCGCCATCACCCAACATTTCAGCAGTCCATGCCCCCGGCATCCCGGACGAGGTACGTGAACTCCGAGCTGAAGTCTCTCGCCTCGCCGACATGATGGTGCAAATGCAAGCTCTCCGCGGCCGCAGCACGTCACGCGGACGCCCTCGACGACAATCTCGCTCATCGTCCCGCGCGGACTCAGGCGACTGTTGGTACCATCAAACGGTTATGCGCTTCAGCTCGCAAGTGCAAGCCTCCATGCTCGAAGTCGGAAAACGCCAGGGCCGAGCACTAACGGTGACAAGTGCTCCCGCCATCCAGGACAGCCGCCGATCATTGTTTTTTTTTTTTTGTGGCGGACCGCATTACCGGTGTACGCTTCCTCGTGGACACCGCAGCAGAGGTTAGCGCCGTCCCTGCAAGCCCACAAGATCGCCGGCACCCCAGCACGTCGCAGCTCCGGGTTGTCAACAACACGGCCATCCCGACGTACAGTGAGCGTTCACTGACTCTCGACCTCGGACTACGGCGGACTTTCCGTTGGGTGTTTGTATGTGCCGCTATCCCGCATGCCATTATTGGAGCTGATTTCCTGATGCGCTTCGGGCTGCTGGTGGACCTCAAGGGCAGACATCTTCGAGACGAAGCGACAAGTCTTACCATACAAGGCATCCCGTTGTCCCTGCAATCCATCAGCCCCACGTTCGCGGTACCGACTGAGTAGTCGCCGTACGCCAAGCTGCTCGTCGAGTTCCCGGAGCTGACACGCGTTGGACCCCATGAGCGCCCCATCAAACACACCGTGACGCACCACATCGAGACGTCAGACGCTCCGGTTCACGCGCGTCCACGCCGACTGCCACCGGACAAGCTGCGTGCCGCCCGTCAACAGTTCGAGCACATGCTGGAGCTGGGAATCGTCCGCCAGTCGGAGAGCTCCTGGTCCTCGCCCCTCCACATGGTCCCCAAGTCCACACCCGGGGACTGGCGCCTGTTTGGAGACTACAGAGCCCTCAACTGGATCACATCCGAAGACCGGTACCCGATCCCGCATATTCATGATTTCACTGCATCGCTCGACGGCAGTACCATCTTCTCCAAGAGTGACCTGGTACGTGCATACCACCAAATACCGGTCGAGCCCTCGGACATTTCGAAAACGGCAGGAACGACGCCCTTCGGTCTGTTCGAGTTCGTGCGTATGCCGTCGGACTGAAAAACG
Organism: Ixodes ricinus; assembly: GCA_037355805.1. Lineage (NCBI taxonomy): Eukaryota > Metazoa > Arthropoda > Arachnida > Ixodida > Ixodidae > Ixodes > Ixodes ricinus. The sequence goes on along the minus strand of JAZHYW010007872.1, from coordinate 56,939 downwards.
CCGCACAGACGCTCCAGCGCTTCGTGGATCAGGTGTTGCGGGGCCTTCCATACTGTGACGCCTACATTGACGACATTCTTGTGGCAAACCAATCTGCCGACGAACACCTCGGACACCTCCGAACGCTCTTTACTCGCCTCGCCGAGTACGGAATGGTCGTCAATGTGGGAAAGTGCCTGTTTGGCAGGCCGGAAAACGAATTCCTGGGACACATGGTGAACTGTTTCGGAACCCACCCACTCAACATCAAGGTGCAGGCCATCCAAGAGTTCCCAAAACTGACAACGAAGAAACCACTCTGGGAGTTCCTTGGCATGATAAACGTTTATTGCCGGTTTCTCCCGGGCTGTGCCGAGAAGTTTCAGCCGCTGCCCCGGATGCTCTCGGGCGCGAGTAGCTCCACTGCGGAGGTAACTTGGGACGAGTGCACTGCATCGGCATTCGATTACGCCCGACAGCTCCTCGCCAGCAGCACCATGCTCACGCACCCTAAGGAAGCTTCCCCACTTTCCGTGGTCACCGACGCTTCGGACAACGCCGTCGGTGCAGTGCTTCAGCAGAAAGTCAACGCACAGTGGCAACCACTCTCTTTTTTCTCCCGGAAGCTAACTTTCAGAATCAAAAGGGGGCTATACGGTTTAACAAACTTTAGCCACAGTAAAACTCTGCAAAAACAGCGGGTGTAAATTTTTGTTACATAAAACTATTCTTAAACAAACTTTAGCATAAATTTTACGTGTTCTTTTTTCCCACTGAGAATCGATTATTAGGTTAAAACACAAGGCTTCCAAACTTACAAGAACGGCTTCTCGTTTGCATCTTTCCACGGCTTTCCTGAAGCTCTCCTCTTTCTCGTCCCTGCTGGATGAAGGGCTGTCAAAGACCTTGCAGAAGGATACGCTGTCTTCCGACGAGGTATGAAATCCATCAGCTCGCCCGTGAAGGCATTTGCGAGTCGAAGCCGCTCCCATTGCCATGACCGGTGTGCCAATACACCTGGTAACAAAAAGGACTGCCTACACCTTCTTGTTGAACACCAATATCATGTGAATGCTCAAGAAGCCGGTAAGTCAGAAATTAAGCAAATCAATTTATAAAGCTCAGATAACATTAGTAACGATTTGATTTTGTATATTTTCAGATGTATTAGCACTATTCTGAAAGACCGGCATCATCGTTATTTTTTTTTTATTCTGGTCATCATAAACAAGTGTTTTAACTGTTGTTCCACTTCAAGTGAGTTTACGTTGTAACGCAAAAAAAAATCTTTTTCTTTTCTGGGGGGGGGGGGGGGGGGATTACGGCACGCGGGATAGATGACATATCTATAGAAAACAAAAATACCAGAAATATCTTAATGCAGTTACAGAGGGTGAGTAAAGAAAGCGTGAAATTTAAAAACAATATGTGAAAAACAAAAGCAAACAAAAACGTGGATCGTGATATTAATGCGGACCCAAATACTTGACCGGTTGAGGGCCTTATATCCGAAATGGAACAAACGTTCAAATTGGTCTCCATATATGACTGTAGCGTACTATATAGAATGTAGAAGAAGGAGTTTGAATCCCGGGAGCGTTTAAGAGCCAGAATGACACACGTTTACGTACACTGTGCGACAATAGAAGTGCAACCACAACATCAGTTTTTTTTTTTTTCATTTGAAGTAAGTATTTTTTGGTATTAAACTTTAGGTCTTAGAGGGGCTGTGCAGCCATATCGGGGAGGAAGGTTGGCATATTGGTAATTTAGCCACATGCTGCATTACAAGAAACTTCTTTTTTTTATTATTACGAGCAAAAAGCTTTTTTTTTTTGTTTTAGGCTTGTAAAAATATTAGGCGCAGGAGAAAATCAGCCAACTGAGTTCAGTAATTATTTCGAAATCTTTTTTTACAGCGAAGCTGACTATGGCAAGGGTTCCGAGGGTTTTTTCATGTGCGTCAACAGAAACTCGCGCGCCCTCTCTTTGTCGCCGTTCCAAGCGCTTGCGTGCCTAGTCTCCTTCCGCTCTCCCAGGGTGGCGGTCCCGTCGCGCGTGTCTACTTTCCGCCGCCTGGAGGTCCCCTCGCGTGTGTCTAGTTTCCTGCGCCTCCTCGGGGCGGTGATAGTTCATACCTGTGGTCAAAATTCTGTGTGACGTCTGTGTGGTGTGCTAGCCAGCTTCGCTGGTCATCCACCTTCATAGAGTGGAATGGCTCATGATTTTTTTCACGTTCCGCGTTCCATTGAAGACCACGGCGAAAGAGCCCAAGTACGCACCCTGTCTTGCTCCCCTCCGTTTTCTTCCACACATTATAGAGTTCTAGTATATCGTATTTCAAAGCTACGCTTGACTATATACCCCGTTCACCCTTGAGCTAAGACTAGAAGCTCTCCCTTCAGAGAGAGCTCGCCGTATTCCGTAATGCTCTGGTTGCGCGTGCCTGCGCGTTCACACTTTGTGAGCAAAGGCAGAACGCTCGCCTTGAAGGCGGAGCTTCTGGTATCAGATCAAGGGTGAACGGAGTATGGCGGGAGCTGGGGTGCGGTCACTTGGAAGCCTGGATTTAACTCACGCCCCCTGGGTCTGTTTTCCTCAGCGTACGGTCTACTAGACCTATCTAATAAATTATGTCTGCTATGATCAGCGTCACCATGGCAACGAAGCGTCTTTTTTATGAAGGAACGCGAGAACGCAGCGTCTGACACTAGAAACGGCTGACGCCATTCTCGGAATATCGTCTGCTAAGCTAAACGCGGCAACGCTAGCCAAACTGGGACGCGCCGTTGGGGAGGTTGCACCTCAGAACTAGAACCGGCTGCTTTGCGAACTTTTTGGGGTTTCAACAAGGCTTGGTGCAGGCTGGGGCCTGAGAACAGAAACCTGTAGTAGACCTCACGCTAGGTCCTCGCGTTGCTTGCGGGAAATCGGGCCTTCGCTTCGAAGCGTGGATTGAGCATTTGGCAGATGCGACCGCAATGCACAGCGCACGTTCTACTAGAACCCTCTTATAGAGTCCTTTAATAGGCTGAATTCTAGATCTACGCTATGCTAGCAGGAGCTTGTGCCGTCATTTCGATGCCTAGAATGAGCACGCAACCCTTTGGGCCTGCTTTCCGAAGCGTACGATCTACTAAAACTTTCTATTATCTTACAGACTCTTAGTAGACCGTATTCTAGAGCTTCGATTTGCTAGGGGAGCTTCTGTCGTTACTTCAAAGCACACTCTAAAGAGAGGGTGCAGCCATTACACGCCTCGTCATATGTACGACACCCAAAAACTTCATTCGACGTACAGCGCACTGACGTCGAACTGACTGCCCCAACTTTTACGAGAGGGTTGATGACGGTGCGATACAGCATATTAATCAACTAAAGTACGTATCAAAGTTTATAGAAAAAAAACAGAGGTTTTGCAGTAGGGCTAAGAAGTACCCGATAACTTTTCTTGGAGTCAGTCATAATTACATAAGCTATTTTATAAGTTGTACAACTCGGCTATCAAGCCGCTCGTGAATTTGGGTAGTGTCGGTTCAACGTAAGTGCTCAGTACGTCCAACTCAAGTTTTGGGGTGTCGTATGTGTGACAGGTGGTGTAAGGAAATACCTTTTTTAGTGAGCATAGATTGAGCACGCGCCTGCTAGACCCACCTTTCACAGCGTACGATCTACTAAACTTCTCTAATGGACAGTTGCAAGCTTAGCTTTCCGACTGGACCCCGTGGGGCACCATCACGCGAAGCGTGCGCGTAAGCCTCGACTTGACAGGCTTGCGATTCCTTGTGCTCTCTAGCACGCGCAGAGACATGGCGGCGACCAAATGCCCTGCTAGCAATCGTCCATACAAGAGAGTTTTAGTAGGTCGTACGTTGAGGAAGGTGGAACCAGCGGGTGCGTGCTAAATTCATGCTTTGAAGTGACGGCAGAAGCTCCCGCTTGCAAAAAAAGGTGTAATGGATACGCCCTTTTTTTTTCTAGAATAAATCCTAGCGTCTTACGTCAGTATTCCGCTTTATCTGGCTTGGTTTGTTCGTCTGCGCTTTTGGTATCGAATAAAAGTGTCCGTTCCCTTAAACACGGCCCTTTTCTCAAATAATTATTGCAACCATGGTCTCTTCTACTGAGAGGTAACCTGCACAGGTAACAATATAACTTTATTAGATCGTTCGCTGCACAAAATCGTCCCAGCAGAGTGTCATGCTCAGTAAATGTTTCGAAGTGACGGCACCCGCTCCCGCTATCAGAGCGAAACTCTAGCATACGGTCTACAAAAACGCTCCAATTTGGGAGCCATTTCGGTGTATGCCATCCGGTCTTCACCTGGCATCAAATGTGTCTTTATCTTCGTTCCGAAGGCCCGTAGGCCTCAATTTTTTAACAGTGCACCTGCGTGCAAATATTTTTATATCGCGTTATAAGTGTGCGTCACGACGCTCATCCATCTTGCTCGCGGACTCCATGCGATAAAACAAAAAAAGCCAAAAAAACTATATATTTATTTATTTTTTTCTTTTGGTCGCTTTTTACCTCACATCGACAGGCGCTGACAGAGACTTGTAGTGGATCGTGCCTTGTGCATGATGGAACGCTAAGACGCGGCTTTTAGGGTCGCGTCTTGCATGCGTTGCAGACGGTTTTAGAGCGAGGCGGAATAGCAGACGTACGTAAGCGACGGCGGACGGGGGGCTTTCATGGGCGTGTCTGACGGACGTTGCAGGAATTGACACACGATGATTTCAAATTTTTCCAGTTTGCCTAAGATCCGTAATCCGCGATCATAAATATACATTGCAATAATTATATAAAATGTTCCGTCGCTATCGCTGAGCAAACTTCAACTGCCGTAAGCAATGCAGCTCAACATCAGCCAGGCTAACGCTGATTCTTGTGCCTCCTCCCTCCTACGTGTATTTGGTTCGCCAACTATGAAAATAACAAAAACATGTTTCAAAAGTAACTGCAGAGAAGTTGATTATGGTATGCAATTAGGTAGGAAACAGAAGCATCGAACGACATGTCACAAAATAAAGGGAGAAAAACAGTGAAATGCGAAAAGGAAAACAGGAACAACGCCTTCTAAAGGCGCAGCGGGGAAGGCGCAGCTGGTTGATGAAGACACCTTATGCGGCCGTGTCACACGATTCCAAGATACCAGCGCGCACGCGACCGTGGGTCGAAAAGGCCCATCCTATCACAGTAATAAAACAAACAATACTACCACCTATTGAGCAGATGCTGTGACATCGCCTCCGTAGCATTACGACCAATCGCGCTGCAACGCAGCCTGTCGTAAACAGTCACAAGAGGCGTAAACCCCGCTTGTAGTGCTCCCGGTTCCATCTAAATGCAAATGTGACAACCAGCCTTTATACAAGTGTGGTTCCACGATTTTACGGTTCATTTCTTTTAAATTCAGAGGCACATATTTTTAGGGAGGGGGATTTTTTTCATCTGGTTCGATGGTCTCCAGTGTCCATTTACAGTGTCGAGCAAAAGGTCAGTGTGTACTAGGGATTTTGTTGAAGAAAGTGGAACCAGAGCATGAGATTTCGCAATCTCTAGGAAACACGCGCAAGACCCGAGTACGTCCCGGTACCGATAAAAGAAGGAAACGAGATAAGGGATGTGATTCTAAAGAAACCACAGCCTTTATGTCGTTCCGAAAACAGGAAATACCCGAATTGGAGCTATCCATACATTAGAAAATTCCAAACTTCACCGGAAGAAATTAATTTGTTTGTCGGTAACTTGGCGAACTGTGTGTGTGTGTGTGTGTGGGGGGGGGGGTGGGGGCTTTGGCCCCGCGAACCAATAAGAGCGTCGCACGTGACCACTCGATAGTCAACATAAACGCTCCTGGGGCGTGGTGTCACGTGCCCCACTCTGACGTTTTTATTGGGTCGCAGGGGTGGTAGCCTCCAGAGTTCACCAAGACATCGTGAAACGGAGTATACCTACGGTTTCATTTTGGATTAACCCCAAACACAACCTACACCACACTGTCTCCGCTGCTGGTGCTTTTTTGGTAACTACACCCCTTCACTCTTGAACTTTCTTGTTGGTACGAGAATGTATTCGGTTCACTAGCATGTTCCCTAGTTGTTAGAGAATCACATGCTCCCGTTGTTCAACACACACCCCTATATAAACATTGAGCATTACCTCGACACCGAAAATTTACATAAAAAACACCGAATCTACGAAAAATGCAAACCAATAAAAAACGATCTTAATAAAAAGAACAATTAATTCTTTAAAGGCGGAATCTTTATTTCGACCAAAAAGCGTTACGCGCGCAATAAATTATCTTCTAACCTGAAGGCGGCCAGTTGCAAGGCGATGTGCGCGTAGCAGTCGGGACTCACGTTGCATGACTCGACGACCCTTTTGCCATAGTTGGAAAATTCATAAATGAGCCTCTCGGTGCCGCCGGCATATCTGTGGGAGTTAAGTTCCGCCATGATGAATTACAAATTCCTAAATTGGTGATAGCAGATCATTACCCTATTTTGTTTTTCTCACTTCTAAAGTGGTAGTTTCTGTGAAGCGCTGCTGAAGAACAATGAGGTTCTCATCTCTCACAAAGTCAAAAAGGTCAAATAAAGACCAGGAAACATTGCAAATTTAAAAATAAAATTTAAACATATACGTACACAAACCAAGCTTGATTCTCTTTATAACTTATCGTATATCTGCGACCTACTTGTGGACTACCGTATGCTCAAGACAAATTTAGCTGGAAAAATTGATGTTCCCCTGACTGTGTCGGTTGTAAAATCTAATTTATACAGGTAATACTCCCATCACATTGCGTGGATTTATTCTACAGTATGACCACCGTGTTTCCTGCGCTGTAAACCAAACAGGAATAATCAGCGCCGGCATACAGAAAGCTCGAACTTTCACCAAATGTGCACTTTGGTAGTGTATTTTCTCTTGTAAAATTTCAATTCCTACGTTTTTTTCCTGACGAAATATCACAAAACAACTTGCCAATTTCAATGGCGGACGTGATATCAGACGATCAAGTTAACGATGATGTAAGTTATGGCGGCATCTCCCGATAGGCACAGCTAGTATACAACAAAGTGCATCATCTGCTTTCTTCCCCTATAAAGGAATGGCGCAAAACGTTTCATTCGTTTTACTGTCCATTTGGTTAGTCTCATCTTTTTATAAAACTGAAACTATGCCTTGAAAGTTCACAAGGTAAAATCCACCACCTAAATGCACATTCGGTGGAAGTTCGAGCTTTGTGTCTGCTAGCGCCGATTTCAACAGTTTCTTTTTACAGAGTAAAAAACACTGTTGCGATATTATACAGAATATATGCGTAGGAAAATATTCAAGATATTTGAGATATGAAAGTGTGTGTTAATACCCCAGTGTTTTGTAAAGATGTGCGATTGGAATGACCAACTCTGCCGTTGCGATAACGGAGTTAAATTGCTTAAAATGCAAATGTATCTTTATTAATCGGCTCGTTTAATGCGTGAAATTCCCAGCGAGTGTTCCTGCGGGATCTGTGGCAGGTCTAAAAGTGGACCGTCCATATATACCATGCTATCAGCATTCTGACATTAGGTTGGTTTTGCAGCTTCAATACTGACCTTGCATGGGACGATTTCGCTTTCTCTATTTCGTGTAAGGTATCGGGTCCGAGAACAAATTCCAGCTTTTGAGGAGCATCTTCTCCGTCGTTCTCCAATGCTTCGAAGCTCCCTGCCTTCTGGCTGCAATATTCGGCATTTATGTTAACGACACACTTTTAGCACATGTGCAGATATGGCCAATGAAATAGCAAGCAATTCGTCTACGGTGTCAACATCTCTATACGAGGGGCGTTCATAAAGTTCGTATTATTGTCACGAAGGAATAGAGATTTAGTAATAAAACTCGAGTAGAAGTTGAGACTTTCTCCACATATTAGCCACCAAAAGTTACCCACTTTTTCTAGCGATGCACCACATGCCGGAGGCCATTGCTATAGAACTCCTCGTTTTGAGTGTTCAAGAGTCGCTCCACTTCAGCAATCACTTGGTCGCCATCCTTGAAATGCTTTCTTCTTGTTTTGCCCCCTAGAAGCGTCTGCGCCATTTAACCGTAGTGTCATAAACTGGGGTGTTGTCCCCGAACAACGCTCCCAGATTGAAATGAATATCATTGGCATTGCTTCCTTTCAAATGAAGAACACGTAACACTGCATGTGCTTCTCACCGACGGGCGGTGCCACTTTTGTTTCGACTTCCTAGGGGCATTCTGAGCTACTATAGCATGCAATTGTTATACTGTGCGGAAACTAGAGGGACGCGCGCTCATGTTGATGCCTGTTTTGTTCCGTTTTTGTCAATTTTTTTGCGCCGATAATACTAACTTTATGAACGCCCCTCGTATATGCATATTTATTAAAACTACGTTTAAAACTACGTTTGAACAAATAACTCAACTCCGAACTTACCCAACTCTCTTCGGCTCGTAAGGACTGAGTTGGTTAATTGTAATCTATGATCGATTTATTTTCTCGAATTCTCGCAAGTGGTAAGAAAACAAAAACTGAAACGCGCAAGCCAGGCAAAGTTCCAGGCAAAGTTTCTTTAACGCATGGAAACAAGATTCGCTCCGCAAAACAAACTGGTGAACAAGAAAAGACAAAACGACGCGCGATCTTTGTTTTCTTTGTCCAAAAATTACTGATGTCTACGCTTCTCTGTAATTTAAAATTTGAGTGCAGCTCTTGAGGTATCTTGATTTTGTGATAGACCGTGGTAGAGAATTTGAGAGAGAGAAAGAAATATATATATTTTTATATGCGTGATTTTTTTTTTATGGCAGGCTAGGGACAACGTTACTAGAACCACTCAGTTGGGAAACTGCCATAGAGACTGCTCTGAAAAAGTGGCACCGATCCGTCCACGAGAACCAAGCTAATGGCGATCCAACGCCGCCATTTCTCCCGCAGCGGCCAGTCAAGGAACTGCACGTGACTTCCATTTTCGTGGTAACAGGCCATTTTGGGGCCAGAACAGATACTGGGGCTTCGAGGTACCGCCCCCGACTCCCACGTGGACGCGTCGCGGATTACTACCTTGGTTAATATGCACCTAACTCAGGACGCGCTACCTGAAATCCCCGCTGAGGCACGGTTGTATAAAAACAATATTAATTATACTGCAAAACCTTGCGAACTAAAGATTTTAGAAAACAACACGTACTAAATTTTGTACTAAAATCCAATAAAAGTTACCACAAAAAGAGTTTTTTCCGTTCGTTTTTACGCAAAAACATGCTTTCTTAAAGCTCAAGGTGACCACAGTACAGACAAATGATACAGAGTGGCGCTGCTGTCGTATTTATCTCGGTCTCGGTGGACGCCAGCGGCCCAGGTTTCAACGGTGAGTTTCCCAATTGAGAGCTCTAGTAACGTTGGCTAGGGAGGACGAGGAGGGCACCGTAAGAGCCCCATAATGCAATGCGCGCGGTGTTTGTTTCAACGTAAAACGTTTTTGGCTAGTTGCTCCGGATTTCGTAAAGCCGCATCTCGTGAAGCCGTGGCCTGTGACGTCGCATGACGTCACCATTCTCCCGCTAAATTTAGCTGGAAAATAGACGCCACGTGACCAATACAACAATTCAATTTCCCGGCTAAATTTAGAGAAGAAAATGCCGCCACATGACGTCGTGTCATGTCACCTGTGAACTAATTCAGTTTCCCCACTAGATTTAGCAGAAAAACTTACGTCACGTGAACTCAACACCAATTCAGTTTTCCCGCGAAATTTAGCGGGGAAAATGATGTCACGTGACTTTATGCAACGTGACTTGTACAGAAAGTCGGTTTACCCACGAACTTCCCGAGAAAACTTACGCCACATGTCCTCAACACCGATTCCCCGCTAAATTTAGCGGAGAAACTGAATTGGTGTTGAGGTCATGTGACGTCAGTTTTGCCGCTAAATTTAGCCTGGAAACTGAATCCGCAGTGATGTATTATCAGACATGGCAGACCTGCCAATTCAGTTTCTTCGCAAAATTTAGAGGGAATAAAATTTGTGAATAGCGGAGCAGGTGTCACGTGGTGCTTGGACGGGGATCACGTAGTTTTGTTGACAATGGCCGGTAGTGGTCTGCGGTAAAGCTTATTGATGTGTTTGCGTTTGTCTCGCTAGTAGCGTCAAATACGTCAGTGCGTGAGGCCCTTGTCTGCAGCTGTCCTTGGAATGAAAGGGGGCGCAGCATTGAAATGAGCGGCACTTGGAAGCGAAGGGCGGTGGAGCACCCGCTCGTGGCACGTGTCTTGCTCGTTTCCACAACAATGGTTAGGCACCACTGGTAAGAAAGGCCTTCATCAGGGGGCTTCAGTCTACGGTAGTGTCCGGAGTCTGGCATGACGGCGATGGAGATCTGGTTCTACAAAGTGTTTGTGCGCTCGATGGTGGGATAATTACAACAGTCTGGACGACATTCGCTTGTGACCGTGACAGGAAAACTCGACGTGGGTAGTATTCCTTACGCTTTTTATCGATCATCTCGCATCGGTGAATCCGCTAAACGTCACCGATGTAGGAACAGCTAGCAGAGCTCGCCGCTGTTTTACCGGGTTGTGTGGATGCTTCCAGGACTTTTCAGGACTTATAAAAGTGATTCCAAAGATTTGTGTAGTAAAGCAAAGGAAGAGCCAACTATAATGCACTTTGTGTCACATGGCGATATGTGCGATATCATGTGGGTGGTGCTTGCAAGATTTTTCGCCTTTAGAAAAATGCGGCTTAATAACAATTTTATATTTGCCTCTTCTTCCGTAAGCATGGCCGCTATCGCATCGCGTTAACTGTCGAAAACGCGATTCGATGACAACTATCTCCAAACATTGGCGTTCGTTTAGTTCTGCAAAAATAAATGCGCAAGCTGCTGTTTTTTTTTCATATTGTTATTTAGAACAGTCCGTTTTTAATCACAGCCGTTATTTTATCGCGTAGCGAGCTTAATTTTGCTCAATCGTCCATCGTACGCTCGAATATCATTTCTTTGTTCCTCACGAACGTCAAGAGGTTCTACTTCCGTGACTTGTGCGAGAATGTCAAAGCTCTCCGAGCCCAGCAGTTGTGATCGGCTGAAAATGACGTATAGTAGCTCTGGCGGCGAGGAGGGGCAGGAGGCGCTTTGTCGAATCAAGAGCAGAGCAGAGACGCGACCACCCGAACTCACCGTCTCTTTGTACGTCGGCTAGCGTTTGACTGCACTCGGACATTGGGTGAAACAAAGTATAGACCGGCACAATGTTTACAAACAAGTCAACGTTTGCCAACAATGGGTGTGGGCACTGCGCGTGCGCAGAAACCAGATTTGCGTGGAAGGAACCTTCTGCGCATGCGCAGTAGCGACAACAGAGTCCCCGCAGTGTGACATCACACCCGCGTGTTGGTGTGTACTCCGTTTCACACGAAATCCGACTGGTGCCGATGCCGCAGTCCCATGGAGAAAATCAAAGAGCGTAAAGTTGCATTGTCACGGCGCACATCGGCCTGTGCATTTACTATCAGCGACTAAACCAATCACGTACAGGGAATATGCGCCGCCATCTCTCGTGTTTTCTTTTGTGCGTGACTGGTCTAGCCGGTAATGGCGAAAGAATAAAGGCGACCGTGACGGTGCACTTTTGATGCTGCTTGAATGGCTTAACCGGATCATAGCATTAGCTGCAGTCGGGATGCATTTAAAGCAGAGTATATATAGGGGAAGATTCATTTCCAAACATTCGACACTCTTGGTAAGAATGAGTATAGTTACTCTATCGGTGGAACATTCAAGTGAAATGTTATCTATTTTTTTCTAGAAGAAGATGGCTTCCGATTAGGCGTAATTAGTTACGACGAAAGAGTCTATATGAGTGTTAAAAAATGAAAGACCTTTACAAATATCTGTAATGCGAAATAAAAACGGACTTTAAAGGAGGAGGAGGAGGGGAGGGTATGCCCCTCCTCCTCCGTCCCCCCCTCCTCGTCCCCTCCTATCCCCTCCTCCTCCAATTCAGTTTCCCCGCTAAATGTAGCGCGAAAAAGACGTCAGATGACTTGCTGTCACGCCACCTATAAACAAATTCAGTTTCCCGCTAGGTATAGCGGAAGAAATGACTTCACATGATCTCAACACAAATTAAATTCCCCCTAAATTTAGCGGGGGATTGAATTGGTGTTGAATTGGTGACGTCAATTTTCTCACTAACTTATGCGGAGGAACTGAATTTGGCCACTAAATCTGGCGGACAAACTGAATTTTCCTGCTAAATTTAGCGGGGAATTGAATTGGAGTTGAAGTCACGTGATCGAAACTTTCCCGCTAAATTTAGCGCGGTTACGCCGACGCCGTCGCCGCGAAACAAGAAAGCGGGCGCCAAAGAGCAGCGCTCTAAAAGCAATCGATTTCCGATAAATTCAAACTCACGCGTAATCGTAGCAGTGATTCGTGACTCCAGCCATCACGGTGCCGTCGAAGGATGTGTGATCGTACAGAAGTGCGGACCCTCCGTCTTCTCCTACAATCACCTAAATTGAGCGACGCAACAAAAAAATCGTAGAGGTTTACTTAACAGAGCACGGTAGCGCCATGCAACGCGAGTTACATTAACAGTTACTAATAGGAATATAAAACTAGAAGCGATTAGGTATTTCTCTGTCCTCCAAGAGCTTAAAGTCTCGGCAGGACTGTAGGGCGTGGCTTAATTTTTTTCTTAAAATGTCTGGTATTATAGCCACCAAGATAGAGGGAACGGCTGGGCTGGTCTTTCGAACGCCTGGCCTCCAGGGCGCGTTTTTTGCCTCGTCCAGACAGCGCGAGCTCGGTCTGCACGAGATGCCGAAGCTTCGTTGAAGGCAGGAAGCTTGTGCTGTAGATAGGACAAATGAGGCTCCTCCCTGCCGTTTTCACCTTGTCAGATAGATTAGAAAGAGCAAATATGTCATAGATAATGTGTATCAAGTTCAGGAAACTGTTAAAGAACCTCACCTGGGAAATATTGTGTATGGTAGAAACTTTATATGCATTTTACTTTACATTTTTTTACTTGTTCCCTAATTTACCTAGCGTTTAATTATTCACTGATAATTTATGATATGCTCATAAGCACAATATTTCCTGTGTTGCTTATTTAGACGCGCAAAACTTTTTGCTTCCTTGTATCGGTAGTGCCTACAGCAAATACTCTTCAGTTCTGGCAAAGCGGGCTAAACAATCACATAACAATTCAGTTAACAAACCACAGGAAAACTTGGTTAAAGCAAACACTTTCGCGGAGTAAAGAGTATCAGCCAAAGAAGGACTCATTTCCGTACTGTCGTTGACACAACTGGCTTTAACATCCGCGACCGCTTTGGCGTCGGCTGATATGCGTGTAGATGACGGCGAAGTGGTGGTGTCATCGTCAACTGGGGGCAAGGCCACCGCCCTCCCCATGTGCGGTGCTAGAAATACCGAACGGCCACCGAAAACGTTCCATTACCAGTCGTGCGGAGTCCACGATAGCACTTCGTGCCAATGAATATTCGCAAGCATTTCTGAGAAGTACCGGACTGTCGAAACCATTGAGCCGAAGCGCTGATGACTACAAGAAAAAAACACTACTTTAATCACCGGTAACTGCGTCACTCACACTACCCTGTTCCAAACGAAAATCCCCGATAGCAAAATGCAGCTCGCGCTCGGGCCCAGTCCCCCGAACCTCCTCGTCTTCTTCTCGCTCCGCTGAAGGGTTTCTTCATCCACCCCCCAAAAGGGAACAAAGTTCATTTTAACCACTTTCTAGCCCGTACACAAGTTGTATTGGTCGTTTTACAACTGCACCAGCGGGAAGTCGGATCTCGCAGACTCGTACTCTTCCGTCTCTTCCGGAAAACAATGTTTTCACAACTCCCATCTTCCAGAGCTGGCGTGGTTGCTGGCTTTCATGTAGAATAACCAGGTCCCCAACTTTGAGATGACGGTTTGACCTCCTTGTCTTGTACAGTGATCGGAGTTCCGTTAGGTACTCCTTTGACCATCGTTGCCAGAACGCTTTCAGGAAGTCTTCTCTGAGTTTCCAGAGCCTTCGGAGCGATTCTGCGTCTTCGTTTTGCAAGTCGGAGCCAGACGGTTTTGGTAACGACGTAAGTCTTTTCCCTGTCGTGAAGTGCGACGGTGATAGTGGCTGAGGCTCTTGCGCTTCACTGTACGCGTAGGTCAATGGTCGAGAATTGATGATTGCTTCCACCTCAGTGAGGAGAGTCACTAACTCTTCTTCTGTCAGGACTCGTCGTCCGATGGCTTTCTTCAAAGAGTTCTTGACTGACCTGATCAAACGCTCATAAAATCCGCCCCACCACGGGGCACGTTCTGCAATGAACTTCCATTGTATCCTGCTGTTTGCGAAGTAATTCCGCACTTCCTCATCTCGTAGAATATTCCAAAGCTCGCTTAGGTCTTTCTTGCTTCTCTTAAATGCCAACGCATTGTCAGAGTAGATCACCCTTGGCACGCCTCTTCTTGATACAAATCGTCGGAACGCACGCAGGAATGTTTCTGCCGTCATGTCCGGTACCATTTCCAAGTGTACTGCCCTGGTAACTGCACACGTGAACAACGTGAGATATGCCTTCCTCTTTGTTTTTCTCGCTGTGACCCATACGGGTCCCGCAAAGTCAACACCCACGACCTCAAAGGCTTCCGCTTCTGTGACACGGTCTGCGGGCAAGGGCGCCGTCACTTCTGACATTGGTCTGGCGTTCAGCCGTTGACATGCGATGCATTTCTTAATTTCTTTTTTTATCATCTGCCGAGCTCTCACGATCCAATAGCGCTCCCGCAATTGCACGAGTGTGTCACGCACTCCCGCGTGCAATAGTCTGCGATGTGCTTCAGTTATCAACAACTTCGAAAAGTGGTCGTCTTTCGGTAGCACGACGGGATGTCTCTCTTCAAAGGATTTATCGGAGAACTGTAGTCTTCCTTCTACCCGCAGTATTCCATCGTTATCCAAAAAAGAGAAACGTCTCTTATAGGAGAATCTGGCGGTAGTTTCTTGGCGTCTTGCAGATTCTTTATCTCCTGTTCGAAGGCTCTACGTTGTACATTCTTTATTATATATCTTTCGGCTCTGTTCAATTCTTCCGCGGTTAGGGGTCCAGTTTGAGCGCTAATTCTTTTAGACTTCATTATAAAGCGGAGTACCCACGCCATTGTTCGCCGAAGTCGCAAAGCTGTGCTGAACCGCTGAATTTCTGGTACCATCGTTTGATCGGCTGTTGCCGTGGGCAACGCTGCCACCTTTTTCTTCTCTGTTTCTTCTATATTGAATTCTTGCGGACCAGACGCCTCTGGCCAGCGCTCTCGTACTGTTAACCAGCTAGGTCCTTTCCACCATACTTCACTGTTGAGCAGCTCCATGGCTGTGATTCCTCTTGTCACCAGGTCAGCTGGGTTCTCTTTGCCTGGGCAGTGTTTCCAAGAGCAAGGATCAGAGTTTCGCTGGATTTCAACGACTCTGTTTCTTACGAACTGTTTCCAGTCGTTTGCTTCTCCGAGGATCCAATGAAGAGCTATCTTCGCATCGGTCCACAAGTGCACTTCGTGGATGTTCTCCTGCAGCTTGGTCTTAATGTAGACGCTTAGTCTGGTTGCTAAAAGACATCCCAAAAGTTCTAGCCTCGCTACAGAAATTTCTTTTAGAGGTGCCACTCGAGACTTGCAAAGCAGTACCGTGGATGTCGTGGTGCCAGATTCATTAGTCATAGTTACGTATGCTACGGCTCCATACGCCTGGGGACTTGCATCAGCAAAGACGTGCAGGTTTGTCTTGATCGTCGCTCCCTCTATTCCCTGTCTGTAGAAACGTGGCACCATGACGTCACATAACAATGGAAGATCCGCACACCATCGGTGCCATTCACTGCGCAGGTCATGAGGCAGTAGGTCGTCCCATTCCATCTTCTGTTTCCAGATTTGTTGAAATAAGATCTTTGCTCGCACGACGAATGGCGCGATGAATCCTAGGGGATCGTAGAGTCTGGCTGTAGTCTGTAGGACAAACCTTTTTGTGTCTGAGTGCTTCTCTACGAAGTTCAGAACATCGTCTGGTGCAAATGTTAAGAGGTCTGTGGCAGGGTTCCATGTCAGTCCCAGCACTTTGAAAACTCCTGCAACCTGCCCCAATGGTTGTTCCTCGTGGTGATTCGAGTCGACCTCATTTAAGAGAGTTTTCGAGTTAGACACCCACTTGTGCAGCTTCATTGACGCTTGCTCAAAAATTGCTGTCGATTCCTTGAAGATCTTAGTGGCTTCTTCTTCGCTGGATGCACCGGTAAGAATGTCATCCACGTAAATGGAACCTTGCAGCAGCACCGCGGTGTCTGGATACTCGTTCTTCATTGTGTCCAGGTGATGTTTTATCGTCGCAGACAATAAAAATGGGCTCGATGTAGTTCCAAAGGGAACTCTCGTCATCCTCCAGATGAGAATTGGAGGAAGTGGTCTTCCGACCTGTGGGGTAGTTTCATACCATAGAAAGCGTAACGCATCGCGATCATCTTCTTGTATACTTATCTGAAGAAACGCCTTCTCGATGTCGGCCACTAGCGCGATACAATGTCTTCTGAAGCTCAGAAGCAGCGCGACAATATCCGGGTTCAGGTTGGGGCCACTTTCCAAACAGTCGTTCAACGACTTCGAGCTTTTGTTATGGGAAGAAGCGTCAAATACCACTCGCAATTTAGTGGTGGTGCTCCTTTCACGACAAACTGATTGGTGCGGCATGTAGAACTTCCGAGATCCAGTCCGCTCATCTGACACTTGTTCTGCAATTCCACCTTCGGTGTACTTCCGGATCGCGGCGTCATAGTCCCTCATCAACTTAGGGTTCTGAGTTAACTTCCTTGTTAGCTGCTGAAGCCTCCTCTCCGCAACTTGTTTGTTATCGTCTAAATTCACTACGGGTTTCCACGGAAGGGCCACCTCGTACCGAAGACCAATCTTCTTAACTGTTTCTTTGTAGGACGCGATCACGGGTTCTGTCTCTGGATGAGGTTCGTCGGTTACACCAATCGATTCAAGGTTCCAAAACCTTTGCATGATTTCAGATGCATCCATGTTGTTTGTCGTTGCGTTGAGAACGACCATCTGTGAGCTCTCGATGACAGATGCGGAAAGTTCTGTTGGACCGTGTACGGTCCAGCCAAGCGACGTCTCGATTGCTCGAAGTTTTCCGCCGAGTCTCCTAACTTGGCCCGTGACGAAGTTCCAATAGCAATCGCCTCCAATCAGTATGTCCACGCCGTTGGGTCCCTCAGCTTCGCAGAAGTCGGCGGCCGTGTATCCCATTCTTTCTAGTTGGCGACGCAATTCTTCTCTTGGATAGGGCAATCGTTGACCACAAATACGGCTTGTCTCAAGTGCTTCCAGACGGAAAACTTCACCTCTCTGATTTTCAAGAGTCACAAGAACTCTGCGGAAGTTTCGTTCTGTCGTGTGGTCGCCAAATGCTCCTACCGTCAGTCTTTCGTTTCCCAGGTGCTTGCACCTGAGCTTTCGTGACAGTAGTTCTGTGACAAAAGACCTCTGGCTTCCGCCGTCGAATAGCACTCTTACAAGGATGCGCTGTTTCAGTCCCAAGCTCCACACTGTCGCTGTTTGTAGGAGCACGGTTTTGTTGACCCCGTCTTTAATCGTAGATTGCAGGGCCACTGGACCAGCAGAAGTCAGTTTTTCCTCTTGTCTGCTTTTGTCGTCTCTTGAGCTTGACAAGAACGTTGGGTCACACATGACTGATGCGTGTCGACCTTGGCAGTTGGAGCAAGAAATGTTCTTCCTGCATTTTTTGGCCAGGTGGTTTTTCTTCGTGCACCTGAAGCATCTTCCCGAGCTCGTTAGAATCTTCCTCTTCTCGGGAAGACCTATCGTTGCCGTGCACAGCTCTGTCTCGTGGTCTGCTGACTTGCAGAAAACACAGCTCAGCTTGTCACTCTTCTGTAGAAGTGTCGCGGCCGTTCCTTTTGTCCATGGCTTTGAATTGTGCTTTGCCGCACGAGATGCTACTCCGCTCTCTTTTCCTGCTTTACTTCTTGTGCCTCCTGATTCTGGTTTTTTTGTGACTGTCGTTCTTTCTCTACTTTCAACTTCAATTCTCAGAAATTGCATGAGTGATGGTAGTTGCCTTAGCTGGGACTGTTCTAGAGCGTGTTGGTTTCCTTCGCCAGCCGCGTTTACAGCCCCATCTTCCGGGCGACGCTGTTCTTTCTTCCGAACGACATTTCTGTTGAAGGTTAGCACAAGATCTTCTGGAATCAGCCGAAGTACAAGGGGGCAAAGGAGAGTTGAATAAGAATCTTCGTTAACCCCTAGAGACTTGAGTCCTCTTATATGCGCTTGGAGGTCATCGTGTAGTCGTCGTAGTCCTCGGACGTCTTGCGATGTCCGAACTGGCTGCCGTTCTGCTAGTTTCATCATGTGGTCATCTACTAGCAGCGCCTCGTCGCCGTAACGGGACTTTATGATCTCCCGCGCATCTTCATAACAGCTGGCCGTTGGTGGCAATCCGGCAATCGCTGCAGCAGCCTCTCCCGACAACGCTGATCTGAGGTAGTGGAACTTCTCGGCTGATGACAGTTCTGGGTTACCGTGGATGACCTGCTCGAACTGCTCCCAGAAGGGCTGCCATTGTTGACGTTGTCCGTTGAATTTCAAGAGTTCAAGTTTTGGTAGCTTGACCTTGACTGACAAAGTGGGACTACGGTGGTTTGTTGTGATTTCTTGACCGCTTGTACTCGCTTTTTCGCGTAGGGTCCGCACCTTGAAAGTCAGTCTTGCCGAGTAGGTGACGATGCGATCGCTGTACTCGACGGTCCGAGCATACTCTTGTTCGATGTCACTCGCTGCCAACAATGGTTCGAGGGCAGAATCCGTTTCGGCAAGCTGACCATGTAGCGCGTTGAGACGAGTCAGTAAGACGTTGAGCTCTTCCTCAATCGGCACTTCGGTTTGGGTAGCTGTATCAATTTCCGTCAGCAGCTTTGTTACCTGTGAACGCAGGGCTTTTCGCTTCTGTTTCAGCCTATCCATGGCAGCGTCGTTATGGTCCCTTGCGTTCTCCAGCTGGATGGTGTCTTGTCCTGTAGCCTCGTTACATCAACGCTTGCGACACCTTCTCTTCTGGCCCATCGTACAGTCCGGATCCCGGGTTTCGGCACCAAAATGTCGAAACCATTGAGCCGAAGCGCTGATGACTACAAGAAAAAAACACTACTTTAATCACCGGTAACTGCGTCACTCACACTACCCTGTTCCAAACGAAAATCCCCGATAGCAAAATGCAGCTCGCGCTCGGGCCCAGTCCCCCGAACCTCCTCGTCTTCTTCTCGCTCCGCTGAAGGGTTTCTTCACGGACTATTCCTGGGGTATGTGTCTACAGATTACATCCCGTCCTGGTACTCACCTGAACTGGCTTGTCCCACCATCGATTGGCTGCATATTCGGCGTTCGGACCGCCCTTGTATACCTGCAATGGCCAGGACACCTCGTAGGGATCCGCGTCTGCCAACCCGCCGTCAAGGCACACCACAAGGGCAGCCCTCTTGATCGCTTCCAGAGACGCCGCGTTCTGAGAATCTGCGTCACGATGATCGGAAAGAGGACTGTCCCATTTTGTTTTGCATGTACTGTGTTCTGCTTTGCAACTTGCCGGGGCTTTTTTTTTCTTTTCTTAATGCTTTAAAATAATGTTCTGAAACGCGCGCTGACTTTCGACTGGTTTGAGAGCACGTATTCAAAATTCGCAATGTCTCCAGGGAAGCCGCTACATCCCCGCGTAACACCTAGCCACTGAAGATCGCCGGTAACGTCCCCTTCGCCCATTTCGGCGCCGCGCAGTGGAGACGGCTGGTGTATCAATGGAATGCGCATCAACTAATTCCGGCCCGCCCCTTCATGCCGCTTCGCGGCGACAAGCTGCGCATGTCTCATTGCAAGTACGCCCTAGCCCCGCTTTCTTCCACTGCACCCCGTTTGCTAGGTGCTACGCCACGCGGCCTGTGTCCGGGTGTGCGCTTTAGACGCCCTTCAAAGCTCCTGCCGTCGGATATGACGATATGTGTACGCACACGAACTGCGGTCCCGTTCTTCGGCCTCCCACACCGTTCTTGACGCGCAGTCGTCTTACCATGTCACCGGGCCGTAATCACACGGTATTATCGCCTCTCTATGCACAACATGCAGGCACTACAAGGGAACGGGTCTGTCGTTTTCCGCAAATCGCGCAGCTCCCTTCATGCGCACTATAAGTGCTTCGATCTGCTTGCACCAAAGAGAATAGGCATCTCGGGAATGTTCACCCCGCGGATAAGTGCTAAGTGGCTGCATTAAACATGTTTCTTATAACCGCAGCGCGAAATGCTCACGCACGTCTGCGACAATCAGCCTGACGGCAGCAGCGATTTTTGTCAACTTTTAAATAAGTACTCTACTGCGTTCCTTCGCGCTATCAGGTCTTTCAGTCCTGAAAAGCGCTTTTAATAATAATTCCTGTCTCCAACAAACACGAACACTGTTCATGGAAGCAGCGTGTGTGGTCTATTTTGTCACTGAGCTGGGTTAGGAGTTCAAGGGTAAGTCCTCCCATCCGTCACCATATTATGCAGGACGTACGCTGGTTTGAAATTTGCCATGAGCTGTGGTTATCGCGAAGCGGGAGCCAGAGATAAACGAAAAGAAAGAAGGAGAGAGCCTCGAGACATTCTGGTTCAATGGCAGTTTCTCACCAGAGGCTCGCCTGAGACCTGGGTTCCTGAGACCATGAAAACACATGGTTCCAAAAGTCCGCTATGAGCCAATGTGAAATCGCCGGTGGAGGAATTACGTATAATGGCCACGTCCAGCTACATGTGTAGACACCCCCGAGTCGTGCACCTACGCAAACCCAGAAAAATGGTCATCGTGGAAGCACCATTTCGAACGATTGCGAATCGTCAGTGGTCTTGCGGCGAAGCCAGCAACAGGACAGGTGAATGCTCTCATCGCTTTCATGCGGGATAAAACGGATGATAATCTGCCGTTTCTCAGTTCACCTGAAGCGCAATTGACAGACCACACCACAGTGCCTTTTAAAATCACTTCTTCGTAAGACGGAAGGTTGTTCTTGAGCGAGCCACTTTCCATCCGAGTTGTCAAAGAGAAGGCTAAAGCGTCGAGAAGTTCATAACCAATCTGCACAAGCGTGCTAAGTTCTGCAAAGTCAACGCACTCCAAGACGGAGTGATCCGAGACAGGATAATGGCGAAACTCAACGATCACAAGTTGTTTTTTTTTACTGCAGCTTGATTTAAACTTGACGTTTCAAAAAGCAACAAAGATAGCGCGACTCTCTAAAGTTGTAAAATACCAACAGTCCAGACTTCACACGCCCAGCGACACCCAATATGGATCACTGCTACGTATCAAAAAAGGCTCCTTCGCGAAATACCAACTGAGGCGAAATAGTGGCGAGAGGACGGTACACAACTCTGCTCGGTTTCAAACATCGACTGGGTGCCCCGCGTGGCAGGAATCTGCGTTTAAATTAACACTTCCCGGCTCGGAAGGTGGCGTGCAACAAATGCCACATAATTGAACATTATGCCCGCCAATGCCGCAACTCCGCAGCACTGAACCGAGAGTCCAGCGCAGCAGCTGCAGTTCCTGGAAATATCGACTGTGAAAACGGTCAACGGTGGACGGCGGCACAACAAGTTGACAAAAAAGCAATCGTCTTCAAAGCCAATATTGGTGCCGACGTGACAGTCATTCCACCAGAGACGTACAAAGCCTCTTTGACAGCTACATCCCTGCAGAGGCCGACAAAGATCCTAAAGGGTCCCAGTCGCCGTAAACTAGACGTGCTGAGAATGATCACGAAAGACAACCTACAAAACCAAGTCGACAAAAACGAATATGTACTGTATTAACTACCTGGGTCCACCTCTTCGTTTAATAGATGGCACTAAGAAGCTGGGAACCCTCCGAATAACGTCCAACGTTAAAACGTCGCGTACTTCCTGGCGACGTCCAGTCGGAAATTGAGTTTCCGAAACTTTTTGCCTGTGTTGGGACAGGGGAAATAAGCTTACAATATTGAGCCACGGGATGACGTGGTTCCTCTTGCAGTGATGACACCTCGGAGAGCAGCCATTCCTTTGCTAGGCAAGACGAAGGAGAAGCTCAAAGAAACGGTAAAAATTAGAGTAATAATACCAGTGGGAGAACGAACAGAGCGGTGCCCTGGGATGGTTATAGTGCAAACTCCAATTAAGACGTGCGAATCTGCGTACATTTTGCAAAGTTAAACAAACACGAAAGGTTAGAAATGCAACATTTTCTAAATTGGAGAATACGTGCTGGAGCAACTCTCTGGAGCGAAATACTTCTCTAAGTTTGATGACGACTCCGGATTTTGGCAATTTGAAAGAGCCGAAGAATCGAAACATCTCACGACCTTTATAACATCTTTTGGAAGGTTTACCTTCCGGAGATTGCCTTTTGGCATCACATCAGCCCCAGAAATGTTTTTCTTCTTTTTTTTTTTTTTTTGAAGCGATGAGACAGTTTTTTTGTTATGTCTTCAAGGGGTCCTGTACAACATTGACGACGTCCTCGTCTACGGACCCACACCACAAGACCATCATGAGAGGCTTCGTAATGTTCCCCAACGACTCATGGACAAGTGAATATTCCTAAAAGCAAACAAATGCGAGATTTTTGTTAAACAACTCAAATTTCTCGGAAAAGTCATTTGCCAGGAAAGCTTCCGTCCACATCCGAACAAGATCAGAGTCATTGTCGACATAAAAGTGCCGTGAACTGTGTCTGAATTAAGAAATTTACTGGTAGTGGTAAATTACCTTGCAAAGTTTGCTCCAAACATATTACAAATTGCCTACCATCTAAACTGTCTACTAAGCACCAAAAATGACTGGATCTGCGAAAGCAAGCAAGCAACGAAGAAGTTTAGATAAATTGAAAAACGCATTGACAAGAAGCCCAGTGCATGACACCTCATAATCTAGAGAAGCACCCCATAATTTTGAATGCTACTTCACTGTATGGGCTAGGAGCAGTAGTGCGCGAACAAGAAGGGACGTACCGACCAGTCACATGTGCCTCAAGGACTCTGACTGACACCAAAAGGAGGTACGCTCAAGTGGAAAAAAAAGGTCTGCGGGTCGAGTGCCCATGGGAAAGCTGCCAGGGTTTCAAAACCGGAGTTCACGTTATGATTGAAACAGACCACAAATCCCTTGTGCCAATTTCCTCATAAAAAAACTTGGCGCACTTCTCGACCACGAAAGATGATACTCCGGATGATGCGATTCTCATACGACATGAGACACTTCCCGTGAAAATCCTCGATCACTCTCAATTGTTTGTCTCGGAATCCTCTACAGGAGACAGGGCAAGGGGATCTTCAGGAGCAAGATACACTGTATTTCAGTGAACTTAAATCATTCATTCCGGCAACCTATCATAGGTTAAAACAGATGCGACAGAAACAAGCTGAGGATGTCAAGTTCAAGACAATGTTTACGAGGAGCGTGCATAAAGTTCGTATTATTGTCACGAAGGAATAGAGATTCAGCAATCAAACTCGAGTAGGAGTTGAGACTTTCTCTACATGTTCGCCACCAAAAGTTACCCACTTTTCCCAGTGATGCACCACATGCCGGAGGCCATTGTTGTAGAACTCCTCGTCTTGAGTGTTCAGGAATCGCTCCTCTTCAGCAATCACTTGGTCACCGTCCGTGAAATGCTTTCCTCTTATTTGGCCACACTAAAAATGTCTGTGCCATTTAACCGAAAGTGTCGTAAACTGGAACGTTGTCCCGAACAACGCTGCCAGACTGGAATGAATATCCTTGGCATTCCTTCCCTTCAAATGAAAAAACGGATCACTGCATGTGCTTGGCACCGACGGGCGGTGCCATTTTTGTTTCGTCTCCCTAGCGGCGTTACGAGCTACTATAGCATGCGATGTTTATACTGTGCTGAAACTAGAGGGACGCACGCGCATGTTGATGCCTGTTATGTTCCGTTTCCGTTGATTTTTGTGCCGATAATACGAACTTTATGAACGCCCCTCGTAGGTACAGGGAAGAAGGCTAGCCAACACGGAATGGGGTTCAAGTTGACTGCAGTGTTTACTAGCCTTATATGTCCGAACTCCGTTTGCAAGACGGTCTCCTCATGAAAAGATCTCCAATCACTACTCCTCATTCAGTGCGCCATGACATGCTACAAAGGCTTCACGAAGGACACCAAAGCATTAGCAAGTGTAGGGCACATGCCCGGCAGTCTCTGTGGTGAACAGGAATTTCCCGTTAGGTGGAAGTTGTCGTACGCGCATGCGCACAATGCCTCCAAGATTCAAAACATGCACGAGATACTGCTTCCCACAAAGTGTTCAGATTGACCCTGGTAAGAAGTCGCAATGGATCTGTTTTACTTGAAAAGAGAAAGCCATTTCCTCTTTACCGACTACTTTTCAAGGTTTACAGCGGTCCCACTCCTCAACAATTTAGCGCCGACGACAGTAATAACTCACTTAAAGTCTTTCTTCACAACACATGAAACACAGGAAGTAGTCTCGATAATAAGCCCCGATTCCGGAACGTACAAGAATCGGAGTTTCAAAAGTGTGCTGAAACTTAGGGTTTTGAGCACAGGACACTTCGTCCACAATTTGCCCAAAGTAATAGCTTCGTGAAGGTTGTCGTTGGCATCATCAAACATAGCCTAAATAAGATTGGGGACTTTTACGCCGTGTTACAAGCCTACCACTCAACACGGCAAGCTAACAGCTACAGGCCGGCAGAGTTCTCGACGGGCCGGATAGTGCTAACTACATTACCGGCAGCTTACTCTGCTCTTGATATTAACACAGGTAGATGAAGAAGTGCTCCATCTTTGGGAAGAACGAACGATTAAGAATCAGAAGTGTAACTATGACCGACTACACGGCGCCCGCCAGCTTCAACCTTCCAAAACTGATAACGAAGAATGAATAACCGATCATCTCGAAATTGGAATAGTTCAATACCCGTCGGACACTCCAAGCTCCTACCCTATCAACAAACAGGATTGGAACCTCAGCCGGAAACGATCTGATCTGGTCCCGAAACAGGGACCTCAAGATACATTTGCGGAATGAACACTGGAGCCGAGTTACCGAGCCGAGCCGGGTCCAGACGCAGCCAACACTACGACCTGATGGCACCATTGAAACAGCGTGGAAAGCGCACCATCATGATGTTCGTCATCCATCAGTGCGTGTTCCATCATCGCTGAACCAATCGTAAACAAAAGAGGCCTAGTGACTTTTGCGTTTGGGGTTACTTGATTGGTGCCGTTACCTCGTGGCGTCAGCTGCGTCTGGACGTAAGCCTAAACGAAGCATAGGAAACACAACTTACTACGGGAAAATCACTAATCTTTGCGCCGACATATTTAGCGTACTGGAAACGGCTGAACGTGCTCAGGGTCAGGTTGTTGTTTTTGTATTGGGTAAAATGGCGGCCGCCATCTATCGTCATGGGAGCCCATCGATACAGCGGAGACAACGGAGACAGCGGAGACAGCCGTCTCCACATGCTGTCTTAGCCATTCCTGTATCTCCGTACGTCGGCGGCAGCCCTCTCCTCTGCGACGAGTGAAAACGCGACAGCATGAATGAGTTCCCTCAGACGCGGGAACTCATTCATGCTGTCGCGTTTTCCCTCGGACCCCTCGGGGAACATTTGGCGCTGTAGTTGCGCTGTCAAACGCAAATGAACAGAGCAGGACGTATTCTACTGGCAAAGTATTTGATTCGACTGGAAACTCACTCTGGCCAAGACTGGCGTACACTTTCGCCCAGACGTCCCTGTCTTCCGCCGTCAGAATGCCCACGCCGACGTCCTTCTCTGGCGACATCTCCACGACTCGGGTGAGCTGGGTGAGAATCTTGGTTTCTTCCTGGGGCACTCCTCGTTCATTGTACGCCTTGAAGGTGAACATCTGTGGGGTGTCGTTGATGCAAAGTGTTTATTGATTGGAAGGACAAAAACCATAGCATATAGAACATTAATTCGACCAACTCGGAAGTACGCTAACTTTGTTTGTTTTTTTTCGCCACGGGGTAGGCGGGTTCAGCAGGCTTGAAGGTGTCCAAAAACAAGCTCTTCGGTTCACCTTGAACGGATTTAAAAAACTGAATCTTCAGACGCACTTGCTTAGAGACGCCATTATGAAAATGTTGGAAACTAGGTTAAAACATAATAGATAAAAACTTCTGTATTTCTTTATCCACGGAAAGTTTAATATTCGCAGTGAACAATATATTACCTCTCATTCGACCGGATCGGCAAGGACAAACCACACCAGACTTAATCAGCACTACAGATTTAAACTCCTTTTCAAATGTTCATTATCCCCTCCGGCTTTCAGATTACGGTTCGCTTTCAAATTAAATTGTGACGCTTTCAAATTAAATTGTGACGCTTTCACATCTCACCAGTTTTGATAACGCAAAAGTGCAAAGCGCCGAAAAAACACGGACCGAGACACTAAGAAAACAGCGACACAGGGCGCACTCTCGACCGAAGTTTATTCGAAAAGGTACACACTATTATTCCCAACGTGATCCCACAGTCATCAATCAGTTCCTGCCCAGCTAACGTTTTAAATGTTCATACTCCTCCGTAGATAGGGCCAAAGACGTTTCGCTGACGCACTAACGCTGACGCTGACGCGCTCAAGCACATCATTGCAGCACATCATTGATAACGCACTACATCAAATATTTGCCAAGGTCACATTCACGTGCGTATTTAGTGCATATCTGTTATGAAACTTTCCACTCCCGCTAAGATTTTCAAGTGAGGGCGCCAGGAACGACTAAGATAAATAAATAAAACGCTCACATCGCAACGTCTACAATGAAGTCCTCGCAACTGCGACAGGCTAGGGGAAGGTGTGTAGAGTGAGGTGAGAGGGGACTAAATGTGCCTAACAAAGCACGAAATCAGCTTTGAGGAGCAAAGAACGAGATGATTGATGGGTCATTTTCGTTTGCAGAAAAACAGCTTGGACATAAAAGCTCATACTTCGTATTTGGACCTTTACAAATAAACCATGCAACAAAGAAGGATGAAATTCGATGTTAACGGCACGCTAACGAACAGTGACAGGGTGCGAATGTTTAAAAACATGGCTTTGAATGTGTCAAAATATCAAAGAGTAAAACAGATGTTTTTTGTTTTTTTTCCCGCCGATGTCCACCTATATTTTGTTCAGCCATAAGGGCGATTCGGACACTTTTGTTGAGTCCGACCGCTGTACGGGTTGCCATGACAACAGCTATGTCGGCTTCATCAAGACGGGCTAAAATCGGTTTTGTTGGAGACGACGCAGCTGTTGCTATAGCGACTCGTCACCGCAAGCCGTAGCAGTGGCACTCAGTAGGACTTGACGCAACCGTGTGAATCGCCCCTTAAGCTAAGACTGCAGCCAATGATACACCCACGAGAGCATGGATCGCACCTTCGAAACGTTCTTCTGCAGAACGATCGCTCGCGCTAGAGATGTCCGTCTCAAAGCCAGGAGCGCGTGCTAGCTCGCGCTTGCAGCTTTGGCCATATTCTCAGCTTAACTGGGGCGGTACAACGATATTCGCTTGGAAAGTTTTTCACTCTACGCGAGCTTATTGGCACTAGTGGGACCCCAGTGTACTCGAACGCAACGCCACTGACCAAGAAACTTCTTTTTCCGGTGTAATATCAAGGACAAAGGCGAGTATTTTCTTGCAACCTCTCCTGCGCAAAACTTGATGACGTAGTTGGAGGATCACAGTGTCCCCTAATGACCATATTTGAATGTGGCTCATAGATTGGCCCCGAGCATTGCATGAGCACTTAATTATGGCTCGTGATAATCATTAGCTCGAGAAGCATTCGGTAAGTGGCCCGCGCCATTGACCGTGTCCAGTCTCGGCCAATATCTGGGAGCTGTTGCTCAGGCCCTAGGCCGTGTGGATTTTTCGCGCCCATAATCTAAAAAGAAAGAATGGCATACACACACATCACACGCGCACGCACTCTAAGTTGGTCCAAAAGTCTAATGTCCCCGACGTGTTTTTGAAGCGCTTTCAAAATGGTACACTGATACCGCCAAGTGTTCTCCGGCCCAGGATATTGGTGACATTAAAAAGTCTACGGTGCAGCAGTTGCAGCGTTCTTCTCATGTCTTCTCGTTGGATGCTGTATTTCACGCATGCACACAAAATATGCTAATAACAAAGCCAAATAATTCGACTAATAAATAATTGGTCTAATTTTATCGGACTAATTGTATCCACAAACCAATCTGACCGTGAACTAAACTTTTTTTTTATACGTGGCGCTAACTATTCCTGCCGCATGTTTTTATGCCGTGAGGAACGAAGCAGCATACGAAGAGTGCCCTTCAAACACCAATATTAATTATTAATAAAAACTGCCAGATCTTTGCTCGAAACTATGAGGCACGATAGAGTAGTCGTCAGGAAAAGTAATCTAAAGAAACAAAATAAATAGCCTAACGGTCGTTGGCGGCGTCATGAGGCCTCGCCGAGTGCGGAGTGAAACGGTCTTGCAAATGGGTATATATGGTGCATCCGTTCTTTTCTTTTTTTTTAGACCACGTCGAATTCTGACGCCAAGACTCTCTCCTTCCTTTGTTCTAACGACGTGTTTGTTATTAAATTAACAAATCAGCTTCAACTAAGGGTACTCGCATGCTCTAGGCTAAACAAACAAAGAAGATCACGAGCAGCACGGCAGCTCCTCCTCTCATCAAAGAAGACGCCGTCGGTGAATTCAACGGCTTCCTTCTTATTTCTTTTTTTTTAATTCACTTCGTTACTTCATTTTGCTGTTGGGTCCGACCGTTCTCTTTGTAACGATGCCGACCGTCGTAACCGTTCTGGTAATGCGATTGGCGTTTCTTTTGTGAGGCGATGGTGTGGTCCGACCGATTAACCAATGAGTTTGTTAGAATGGTGTCACGTGGTATAAAATGGCGGATTAGATAAAAAAATACAAAGAAGCGCTCAGGTCTGCTCGTTAGCCCCTCGGCGCTTCATTCTCCCAGAGGTGCGCATCGCAGTGCCATGGCGTTTAGCCTGTGCCATGTTTATGACGCCATGAAAGACCCTGCTTGAAGCAATTAATTTGCTTCAGGGCATGGGCCTGCTCCGGGGTTCTCGTTCTCGTGCGTGTCCAGAGTGCGAAGCTCAAAAGACGCTGCAAGCCCGCGCTAGGTCCGCAGATGGCTACTCGTGGAGTTGCGGTGTGTGGATAACTCGTGAGGTGCCCGAGAGGAAGCCGGTCAAGGTTCAGTGCCGGGGCAAGGTCTCGGTACGGAGCGGTTCCTTTTTCGAGGGACCACACCTGACGCTTCCCCAACTCATGAAAATCATCTACCTCTGGTGCCAGAATCTACCGTGCGCCGTCATTCAGCGGGAGACTGATGTCGCAAGTAAGAGAATAACTGATTGAACGAGCCTCTGTCGGGAGCTTGTGGTAAATACCATCTTCACGTATTCAGAGATGATTGTCGGTGAAGGCGTGACTGTAGAACTAGACGAGAATATGTCAGAACGGCGAAAGTACCATCGCGGGTATTTAAGGCCTGGCCAGTGGGTTTTCGGTGGTTTGGAGCATGGCAGCTGGTGCTACTTTTTGTTCCCGTGGAGACCCGTGACGCTAAAACCCTGCAAGGGCAAATGGCCGAGTGGGTCCGCCCTGGAACAAGAATAATCACCGACTGTTGGGTTGGCTGTCGCAAGCTTCCAGATGACGCTCCCTTCACGCACCTCACCGTCAACCACAAGCTGCACTTTGTCGACCCAAACACTGGTGCGCACACAAATACGGTGGAGGGAACCTGGGCCCACGTCAAAAACTCTCTTCCATCTGGACGGTGCGAGAGCCACCATTTCACTGGTCACCTTGCAAAGTTCATGTTTTGGAGGAGACAGAAGGCGCGCGAAGCACTGAAAGATTCCAGTCGTTTGTCGCCGCGGCTGCCAAAATCGACCGCCCCGACGCGGACAGGGACCTTCCCTATAGTGCGGTGGACGAGGATTCTAACGGCCTCGGTGACTTCGAGTGATCCGCTGCGCTGAGCACGTCGCCCGCCTGCGTGCATAAAGACGACTTTTGCGCCAACCGCTTGTCAAGTGCTCATTACGTCAGTTAGGTTCTGGTAGCGGTATAAACGGTCCTTTCAAGGGCCCCCATATTTTGCAAACGGAGCTGCTTTCTGAATGCGGCACCCCGTGTCTCCGTAAAGAGTTTACAGGTAAGACCCAGCAAAGATGTTGTCCCCAACTTGGATGTTGCTCGTTATGATTAAAATAAAAATTTCTCTTGCTTATTTCGCGCCTTTGATCCCAATGAATGCCCCCGTTGCAGTCGTCCCACTGCGCTCTCGCTTGCTCAATTGCCGTCGGCGTGTCTCAGCTTCGTCGTCTTTTCCAGCGGCGCACCGGTGAACGCGGCCGATCTGGCACCATGTTCGGCTTTGGCTAGCAGACGGCGTTCGTAAAATGGTGTCAGCTGTGGCTGGCTTCACGCGGCGATACCTTTGGTGCGTCCATTCATTTGGCGTTCGTTCCCATGGTGACGGCGATGAAAGCAGACAAACTTCAGGTTGCGGAAGAACACTGCGACGCAGCGGTACCAGGTGCGTGGTGAGGCCCTTCCGGCATGCTTTTCAATGGGTGGAACGCGAAAAAAAAATATTTCGAAATAAGGACTTAACGCAGAAGATTGATTTTTTCCAGCGCCTCATAATTCGAGGAGCCTTAAACGAAAAACGTGTTTTTTCTGGCAATCCCGCGCCCCGTTTTTTGTTGTTCTTTTTTATTTGTAACGGTGGTTTAAAGTATCAAACTGCCGTAAACCCTACCCTAGTTTCTGTATGTACGGGCGCCTCAGGGACTGCGTAGTTACTTCCTAACCCCGGGGTTAGCTTTGAATGTCGCTCAAACGGGTGAGAGGCGTCAATTTCGCGGTCACGTGAGGGCGCCATAGGTGGCCGAGCCCCTATGCGTGCGTTGCTAGGATGGGCTCCTCCCTTCCTCTGCGTCACTTCCATGTCCTTTTTACTTGAATGTGTAAAATAGTGATACAAGTGTGGCGCTCCCATTGCTGCTATCGGTCAGGGTTGCAAAAGTTACTTCAGAAATTTACCTAAGATGCAGTTACAGTTACTCATACAAAAAAGTACCTTGATGACCTTCATGCATGCTCTCCAGGATATCTTTTTGCAATGAGGCGGGAATGATGATACGTGACCCTCTCATAAAGAGTCCTTTTTCAACTGAAATCTCGTTTTTGTGTTGCCACTATTGCACGAATTTGGTGTCCACAGAGCTCTTTGAGAGCCAGCCATGCATGCTGTAGTTCCTTAGCAGCTGGCAGGGGTCATCACTTTCTTGCTTTTCTTGAATTTGTTTTAGTCTGTTCGGTGATGCTGGTAGCCTTAGGGGAATACCTTGTACATAGGCTGCTATTTCGTCTTCCATTTCTTTGTCTGGGTCCGTATGTAGTGGCTTTCTTGACAACGTATCTGCAGTTACAAGATATTTGCCTGGGATGTGTATAATCTCGAACGAGCATCTCATCATTCTGACTTTCCTCCAAGCGCTGTGATGTCAATATCGGAACCAGGGGCTTATGATCTGTCTCAATCATAATTTTATTGCCCGTGATAAAATTTCGAAATCTCAAACAACCCTATACTACATCTAGCCCTTCTTTTTCTATCTGAGCGTAGCGCCCCTCTGTCTCGCTCATTGTTCGTGAGGCATAGGCTACAGGTTTATACAGTCCATAGTCTTGTTTCTGACGAAGTACCGCCATAATTCCGAAAGTTGAGGCATCGGTGGACAGCACAGCTTTCTTCTTGGGATCGAATAAAGCTAATAATAAACTTGAGGTGAGTGCCAGTTTCAACTTTTCGAAAGATCGCTGTTGGTCTTCTTCCCAGCTCCAGTGATTCTTAGAGCTAAGAGGTGTGCTCAAAGGGTATGACACTTGTGAAAGGCATTGTATAAATTTTACAATGTAGTTCACCATTCCCAGAAAACTCTTCAGTTCTTTGACGTTCGAAGGAGTTTTCATTTGTTTGACAGCTACCACCTTTGCTTCGTCAGGATGAATTCCTTGGTCAATGATGTGCCCCAAGAACTTGATGCGTGTGACTCCAAACTGGCATTCGTTAACGTTCAACGTTATGCCTGTTTGTTGAAGACGGAATAAGACAGCTCGAAGTCGCTTATCGTGTTCCTGTCTGGTCGACCCATAGACGAGAATGTCGTCCATATTGCATACGTGCCCTTCGATGTCACTCAGGACTTGACTCATCTTGCGTTGGTAAAACACTGGAGCAGATCTGATTCCAAACGGCAGTCAATTAAACTTGTATCTTCCGAAAGGTGTAATGAACGTTGTCAGGATTTGTGATTTTTCGGCCAGCTCGAATTGCGAAAACCCTAAATTGGCGTCCATTTTCGAGAGAAGTTTTGCTCCACTTAGTTGTCCCAGTACGTGTTCGGTGACTGGGAGGGGTGCAGTTCGCGTTTTACATACTTTTCAGTTCGGTGTAGTCCACACAAATCCTGAACTTCCCATCTGGCTTTTGTACCATCACCATGGCAGAGCACCAGTCTGTTGGCTTTTCAACAGCTTCAATTACTTCTCCCCTGACCATGTTGGTGATCTCGTCTTTGATTTTGTTCATCAGGGGAAGTGGGATTCTTTTGGGAGATGCGAGGGAAAGAGGTACTGCATCCGGACGGAGTTTTATCGTGTGAGGCATCCTCACGTGACCAAGGCCATGAAAGAGTGCTGGGAACTCGGTCCTCGGGTCCACTGTCGTAGACTGAAAAACAAGTACCTCGTTCATTATTTTGACAACACAGAGGATCTCACTGTCTGCTCTGAAGAGTAATGGTGTCTGCAACTCAGGCATCACATAGATGTCTGTTGTAGTAACCTTGTCGCGGTACTGGGTTTGTGCTTTCAGCACACCGAGGACCGTTAGTCTTTCTTGACTGGGCCCCTTAACGCCCGTGTTGGTATCGTCAGGACCACATGGCCGAGGGAGGTTTTGTGCAGTCTCTAAGGAGCAATTGTGACGTCGGCTCTTGTGTCGATTTTAAAAATAACCGGCGTGTTGTTCACTTCCACAGTCACATCCCAAGACTGTGTTCATGAGGCTTGAAGAACTCCCAAGAAATACGGCTCCTCTGGTGTGTATGTGGTTACCTCTCGGACGTCAGTGCCGCTCAGGCAAACGCTTGCGGACTGAACAGGCTTCTCACATATATTGCACTTGGAATTTCGCGCTGGACAGTTACCTTTGGAGTGTTTCTCACTGCCGCACCAGTAGCATAACTGTTGTGTGTTTCCCTTTTCGGGTGTCTCTCTAAATAGGGCTGGTGCCTTGGACGATTGAACTTTGTTGACGTTGCCAGTTCCATGTAAAGCGTCTTGTTGGCTTTTGACTGTTTCGGACTGGCGCGCCATCGTGGTTGCTGACTCTAAGGTTAGTTTTGCATCAAGTTGCATTTTCGAATAGCTTTCTATCTTAGACTCTCACGACGATGCGGTCACGTATCATCTCGTCGTGGAGTACTCCGAAGCTGCAGTACTTCGCGAGAGCATGCAGATTGGTGCAATTTTTCAACAGGCTCGTTTTCTTTTGCTTTCTTGCATGGAATTTGCTTCGGTCGTAGATGATATTGCGCCGTACAATAAAATGGTCTTCAAAGGCCTTCTTAACGGCTTCGTATTGTAGTGACTGGTCGACAGTAATCCTAAGTGAGAGTAGAATGTCTTCTGCCTTTTCGCAAATGCAATAAATCAAGGTGTACACTTATTCTGTTGTGGGCTTGTTGTGAAGTCGATAGGTACCGGCGGTTGACAAGCGAACACGGAGGTAGCTATCTTGGGCGGAGCGCTTGCCGGTGGTTCCCTGTGTATTTGCGCTTGCTTGGCTAATACGCTTGGACATCGGTGGACTTCGGTCGGTGCCTATGCCTCTGGAGATGCTTGGAAGGTAAGTTCATGAATGAATATTGTTAAATTCGCTGCCACCATGTGGTATTCGTAGCCGGTGAGCAAAATGCACAGCCGTCCATGTTAGCTGAGTAGCTCCCTCTTCTTCTTCCCCTAAGCTCCAGGGCTTATACCACATGTACGTACCTTGGTAATCACTTAAATATGTACCTAGGTACAGGTACACTTACTTCAAAAATACTTAACTTATTTTCTCCAAATTTGTCAGAATATATTGGAAGTAAAGCTTTTTATACTAAGGAGACACACAAATACGAGTTCGATAAATGTAATTTATTGGTGTCCGTGCGAGAAATAAAAGCCGCATTCACATTTATTTATTTTATTTATTTATTTATGCACCATAAAGTCCCTGATGGGCATTACACATGGGGGGAGGGGGGAAGCGATGGTACAA
Source organism: Ixodes ricinus (assembly GCA_037355805.1). NCBI lineage: Eukaryota > Metazoa > Arthropoda > Arachnida > Ixodida > Ixodidae > Ixodes > Ixodes ricinus. The sequence continues at coordinate 22,415 of JAZHYW010007872.1, read as the reverse complement.
AGTTTGATACAATTAGGTCAAGTAAGAAAAGTGAAAGCCGTTTACAACTTCCTGTAACGCCGAATTGGAGCGCAGCTCATGAGGAGGAGGAGGAAAGGGTACTCTGGGGAGGGTATACCCCCTCCTTCTCCTCCGGGGGGGGGTCACTTGACCTCGGAGGGGGTCACGTGACCTCGGGGCTCGGGGGGGTCACCTGACCTCGGGGGTCACATGTGTCACATGACCCCCAGGTCACGTGCCCCCCCAAGCCCCCGACACCCCCCCCCGACATGTTCCAACATGTCGGGAGGGGGGTCACTTGCCCCCGGCGACGTGACCCAACATGCACCGCGCGGATATGGGACATGTCCTAACATGCACCGCGCGGTTACGCCGACGGAGACGCCGACGCCGCTCAAGCCGGAAACGGGCGCCTAAGAGCTGCGCTCTAAAACGATTACATATTTGGCGGAAACATTTTAGAGCGCAGCGCTTAGGCGCCCGTTTCCGGTTTGGAGCGGCATCGCCGTCGCCGTCGGCGTAACCGCGGAGATGTTTCGGCATGGTGACGTTTCGGCACTGTGCCGAAACGTCCTAGTGACCCCCTCAGGGGGTTTCAGAGGGAGTCATGTGACCCCTTGTGAAGGGTCCTCAGGACCCCCTCAGGGGGTCCTAAGGGGGTCACGTGACCCCTCTGAGGTCATGAGGGTCACGCGACGTCACGAGGGTCACATCACCTCACGGTTACGCCAACGGCGACGCCGACGCCGACGCCGCTTGGGGCGACGTGTAGCAGGCAGGATGAGGAGGTGAGGAGAAGGGAGGAAGGGTATACCCTCCCCTCAGTACCCTTCCCTCCTCCTCCTCCAGAGCTGCGCTCTATACTGGCGTTACAGGGAGTTGTAAACGGCTTTCATTTTTAGAGCGCAGCTCTTAGGCGCCCGCTCCCGGCTTAAGCGGCGTCACCGTCGGCATAACCGCACTTTGCATGCAACTCAGGTTGCATGCAACCCGTGTTGCATGCCTCCCGTTGGCGTTGGCGGAACCGCGCGTTGCATGCAACCCAGGTTGCTTTCAGTCCAAGTTGCATGCAACCCGCGTTGCACGCAACGTCCCCCCAAGGTCATGTGACCCCTCCCTCCGAGGTCACGTGACACCCCAGGTCACGTGACCCCCTGGTCACGTGAACCCACCCGAAGTCACGTGACTCCCTGGTCACGTGACCCCTCCCTCCCCGAGTCACATGACCCCTCCCCCAGGCTCTCACTGACCCCCCTCCCGAGATAATGTGACCCCCCCCCCCCAGGTCACGTGACGCCCCGAAGTCAGCTGACCCCCCCCCGGTCACGTGACCCCCACCCCCCGAGGTCACTTGTCCCCCTCGGTACCCTTCCCTCCTCCTCCTCAACAGCTGCGCTCGAATTCGGCGTTACAGGGAGTTGTAAACGGCTTTCATTTTGTTAAAAAAGGAATAAACAATATAAATAACAAGATCACTGGATGAAAGCATAACACTAAGCAGCACTATATAAGTTGATTCATACTACTTAAAGAAGTAATGAACATATCAGGTGGAGTGATTAACGCGATTTCTCTGGGCAGGCTGTTTCATTCGGAGATGGCGAGAACCGAAGGGGAATTCTTGAACAAGTTAGTGCGGGCAAAGATGGGCGATACTTTAAAGTTATGATCTCTGCGAGACGAAATACGGTGTGCAGGCTGACTGAATAAGGTACTAAAGGGCGATGATTCATGATAGAGCTTGTGGAAAATGACATGCGAGATATACATCTTCGGTACTGCAGTTGGGTTAGATTGAAGTTACGTTTCATGTTAGACACACTGGAAGTACGGAAGAAGTCGTGGGGTATATATCTTGCCACTTTATTTTGATGTGCCTGAAAATGGTTGGTTAAGCAAAGCAGATGAGGGTGCCATATGATGGATACATATTCCAACTGCGACCAGACGAGGGGAGTATAGGCGAGGAGTTTGGTTGCTTTGAAAGCTTGAAAGCGAGGAATAAGGAAAATAAGAAAATAAGGAAACGAAGCTTTGCGAGCAACTTGTTCAATTTGAAGGTTCCGTGATTAGTCAGCTGTTAGGTGGACGCCGAGGTATTTCATTGACGTAACGTTTTCAATGCGGTCCTCTCCAATTATATACACGTGATGAGTGATTTGTAATTTCGTTGTGAAAGTGACAGCTTTGGTTTCGTTAGTGTTTATTTGCAATAACCAGGAGATGAATCATTGCTGGACTATGTCAAGGTCCCACTGGAGCATGGGAAAATCCAAGGGGTCAGAAATGACCCGATAACTGACGCAATCATAAGAGAAGAAAGGTATGGCAGGTTGAATGTTAGAGTGAAGGTCATTTATATATAAAAGAACAATACCGGACCGAGGACAGAGCTCTGAGGGACGCCGAACTTCAACGGCATAGGGGAGGAGACACACTTGTTAATTACAACATATTGAGAACGGTTTGTTAAATATGAAGTCATCTACTGAATAACAAAAGCGTTTCTATTCATATTTTCTAATTTTTATATTAGTATGTTATGGGGAACCCGATCAAAAGCTTTAGCCAAATCAATAAAAAATAGCATCAGTAGGAAAAGAGGGAGTGAACAAAAGGTGAAGGTCAGTAATTCAAACGGTTGTGTTTCGCAGGAATGACCGCATTTCAACCCATGCTGATTAAAAAAATTAAGCTGTTTGAAGATAAGTAGGTCATAACCTGGGATGAAAGTATATGCTCTAAGATTTTACATGAAACGGAAGTGAGCGATATGGGTTTGTAGTTACTGAAATTAACTTTATCTCCGGTTTTGAGAATTAGAATTGCATGAGCAAGTTTCCAGTCAGCATGTAGTTGACCACTAGAGAGGGATTGTTGCAACAGCCTGCACAGTAGAACTCCAGATATGTGTTTAGTTACTTTTAAAAGCTTTGAAAATATTTCGTGGGGACCTGGGCTAGAGTTAGTTTCCAAACGAGCAACGGCACACTCAACGCCGTAACTAGACAATGACAATATCTTTCATTATATTTTCGGTAAGTGAAGAAATAGAAGTAGGCTGTAGGAACACGTACTCCACAGTAAAAACACTGTTAAAAAAGGTAAAACCAACAACTAATTGATGTGAAATTTGTATTTATCCGTCGTTACAAACAATACAAGGTAATGCTGGAGTTCACTTCGCATTTATCACTTTCCAAAATATGTTTGCATCAGATCGAAGCATGTTTGAGACATCGTCATCGAAGAAAAATATGACATGAGCCGGTGCTGGCCTCGACGGGCCCAGAACACGTAGGCCGCTTAAAGAAACGCGTGAGTCGAGTGCATATGCACCTAATCTTTGCGACAACAAACGAACAACTTCAAACGTCCTTGTTTTCGTGTTTCTTTTTTTGTTAGTCGAGAGAAAAATAAGGTGTTTTTTTTTTCTTTTGGAACTTCTTCAGTTTTGATAACTGCAAATTTTTAGTCCGATTTATTGAGTGGAAATTGTATTATATAGGCGATGTTACATTGCTTTACGATTGTTAATATGATTTATTTTCAATTATGTTTTATATTGTACTTATGGCAGAAGAGCGCCACCACCAGGACAAGATACACGCAACAGAAACTGCGCACATATTTTAAGTTATCTCCTACCATGTATAGCTGTGAGAGGAGCTTCAAACACTCAATGAAGTGGATTTCAGTTTGAGATGAAGGAAGCAGGTCGCTATTTTCCCTAAACAGAGTTCCGAAGCAAATCGATAAATTTGTTTCGCTAGAACGGCATCACTAATCCAGCGTTCGCTCAAATGAACACCGCCTTTCGCTAAAGTGTTGTTCGATGAAATATTATGAGCGGGGTTTCGTTCGCTAAAACGTCGTTCGATCAAGTTAGTGCCTCCCAGGTCGTGCCCAACTTAAAGGGACCATGAAATGACTTTTTTTACTTTTGCAAAATAACTTTTACATCAAACCTTCAATGTTCACTGCATGCCAAACAGACATCCGTTTTTATTTCGGTTTATTAAGTTCTACTCAGAAACAAAATTAATAAAATATCGACTTTTTCGTTTTCTCCAACTCACCGCGAAATAAGCTGCGGCGTAATTTCGACGGTCGTGACTTCCGCCGGCATCGGAACCGGAAGTTCTCTCGGCAGTAGGAGAATGGGGTTAGCGACGGCGAGTTGGCGGTGTGTCCGGTTGATTTTACTGCGCTGATGGCGCTGATGCCACCGACATGTTTTCTGAACCGGCGCCTCCCATCGCCGCGATAGCCATGGACACATCGCAGCTGTAAAATTTAATTAGATATGTTGCGCTACAGCGAGAGCATGGAACTAGTCCCATACGCCGGTTTGCCTTTGGGAAATGCGGCGAGTCTTCCGGTGAAGACTCCAGTTCTTCATCGGAATTGGCGGAGGGCTTTTGGAACCGGCCTGCATTCGCGGAGAACACTGGGAATGTGGCTGTAATCACACTCGGTGTCAATATGTTCCGAGCATACATGAATGACCGTAGACCCGAGGTCCCTCAAACTGATGAGCCTGCATCAAGTGCTTCGATGTGGTTCATCGTGTGGCAAACTGCAACTGTTTCTTTTAACCACCGGACTGCAGAAACTGTAATTCGGGCACTTCGGTACATTGCAGCCTTTCGGCATAGCGACCGAGCGATCGATCAGAAACAATGTAAACACTACTCGAGCAGCCAGAAAACAAAAGTCTGCTCTGCAAAGAAAACGCGACCAGGAGCAAACCCTTTCAGCAGACGACACTTAGGGGTTGACTGCGCAGGCGCAGTCGGGTCTTTCTCTTGCTTCGTTGACCACACGATAGATGGCGCGTGGCTCTGAGCATTATCAAATTCGACAGTTTTCGTCACATCTCAAAATATGCTACAAAATGTGAATCTGAATAATATTTAACAAAACGTTTAGGAAACATTCGCCGGCTATTTATTGTTTATAGTCGCGGTGCTGGTGAGGATGGCTCTTACCCAAGAAATAACGAGGATTTGGCTGACGTGCTGCGGTTCCGCGGATGCATCGCAGTGAAAAAGCAGATAGCCTTCGAAGGAAAGAAGGCGTAAAAAAGTCCGGTTTTTTTTTAAAGTTCTATAGCAAAGGATTTTTTTTGGTTCTCTATTTTTGGAATTTGGGGTTTCTTTTCACATCTTTTAAGACGCGCGTTGGATGAAGTTCAATTTTAAAATCGTTTCATGGTCCCTTTAACGCTAATCACGGCACATGGTAGTGTGTTAATACTTCAAGATTCATAGTTTCTACCATTTTATCGAAGTAAATAAAAAAGGACTGTAAAAAGTAACTTCACCTTGTTACAAGTTACCGGAAAACGACCTAAGATACAGATGCAAATACCGAGAAATGAAGGTACCTAGGTGTGTACCTCAGGTACAACTAAAGTACCTAGATACCGATTTTCAGTTACTTGTGCCTGGGTACTTCACAGCCTCTGCTATCGGTGTGCCTCTGAGCACAATCTCTAAAGCGGCAGACACGCGAACAAAATACCGCCAATTGGGAAGAGATTCCACCTTAAGGAGGAAACTGTGTGCGGCGCGAGCAAATCCTCCCCCATCCCCCTGAAAGTCGACATTAGCGCGGCTCCGAGCAAAGGCGGGACTTTGTTACCAAGTAATGCGCGTCCCGGAAAGCAGAGAGAATGATTTCTCCACCATGTGAACACCCTTTACGATGTGGTATCATGGGACTTTATTTCACATAAGGTCGCGTAGCCGGAACAGCAAGCTGCAGGCTCCGAAACTTTTAGCTACGTTTTTGTGTTTTTTTATCCTCTCCTGGTCCTTGGTGCCCCGTACCAATTATACAATACAAAAACATTTACTTCCTTGCCCTCAGGTAGCCTTCTTTCCGGCCTACTGATATCACCGTTAATGCGTCATGGTTTCCACTTTCAAAAAAAAAAAAAGAGGCAATAACAAATGAAAGAGTTCAAGTGCGACTTGAAGAGACGATCGTTACCCAAAACTATCGGTTTTCACCACCACCACCATTCGCTGAAACACGCACATTGATGAAACGCCATTCACTGCATAACATTATACCAGTTGTAGAGAACATAGCATGGTTATTATTTACTTCGTTCTAATTTGTATTCGTGTTACATCGATGAACTTTTTTAAAGCCCCAGGCGGCTTTGAGGTTACGGCTTGTACTAGTCTATCCAGGTACGCTGCGGGACATGCGTCTGCGTGAATCTTTAGAATTTAAGGGCTACAAGTCTGTATTCAGCAAGCGCATCTGGTAAGTGATATACTTTCACCTCGGTCATCTTGCGCCCGTTATACATAACTTCTCAAGAATTCAAACCGCATTATGAAACTCCCGACAAAACCCTTTATGTCAGAACGATGGCACCTAACTATTCTGAACATAGATGTTTAGCCTTTTCCTATTGGCATATGGGGAAACTGACCTAGCGGTTCTATTCCTTTGGTATGTCCCTAAGAAAATATTTCGCATATAGCATGATGAAGAAGAACATTACCGGGCATCAAGTGCACACAACTGAAGCTCAGAGCTCACGTACCTGGCCGTTGTGTATGACTAGCATGTCTTCTCTGGATTTCTGGTGGGGCGTATTCAACTCCAATATATCGCAGGCTGCGGCAGGCCTCCGGTAAACACTGAAGATGCGCTGGTATTGCGACATGTCTAATGGGGTTGTTCCTCGGAAATCAGGCTGGAGAAGTTGTCTGTTTGGAAATATGATGAATTGTGAAGAACGAGATATCGCACATATAAAGCCTATTAAAACTCCATCAAGCATCATTGGTAATACACGCTTCTAGGGAACAAAGCGTGAGATTAGCTCCCATTTCTCGCCGAACGCTGACGCGGCCGCCGCGTCCGATAATTTGCCCAGGGTACGTAACCAAACTATGGCTTTCTCGGATAAGTGGTGCAGCCGTTGCAAGATGGCGCGAACATTTCAAAAATGGTATATTTCATTGCGCTTGATTAACGTATGTAATGTTGCCAAATAGTGGACTACCTCACCTTTCAATCAAATGCTTGAAGTTCAGCGCTCCTGCTGCGAGAGCGGCTGCCTGTCTGCAAACACATCAACAATACACTATCAGTCTGAAAGTTAAGCATGCTGTAGAGCAATGTCCGTATTACAAAAAGGTGAAAAATACCTGAGTTGATCTTTTTTCGTTGTAAATTTGTTCCTCGGAAGACACATTGCCATTGAGGAACTTGACATAGGAAGCCTAAACTTCAAAAATCTTGCAAGACGCATTTCTGAAAACTTTACAATGGCTTGCTAGTGATCAGCTTGCTCCCCGTATCGCAGTAGATGAAAAGTATTTGAAAAATCCGCCGAGTAAAGTGACCGTGCTTACCCAGTTTGGGTTACGAGAAACTCGCTCTACAAGCAGCTTGTGCAGAATTTCTCCCTCTCCACCAGGTTTTCCAAAGTCATGGGCAACCTACCAAGAACATAAAAAGTTTGAGATTGCGTTTTGTGAACAATTTATTTGTTTCAACGTAAAGGACACTGGAGCGCTCTCTTATCTCCTATAGGTTCTTTATTCGTGCGGCTGGAGAGAAAGGATAAAGAATGACGGGGCCAAAGTTATCATTTCCATTCTCAGGGGATACTTTTATAAGGCGGACGCCTTTTCGGCTACGGTTCACTATACACAACTATATGCTGGGGGCATCAGCGAGCCCGTACCAGGATGTATCGGCGAAGCCGTTCGTGATTTCTTGCTTGCTTTCCAAATCAGCGCAATCAGCCATCAACCAGGGACAGAAGTAGCCGTACTTCATATCGTACGGCTAGATTTTTTCTTTCAAAGTTTGGGCCTCTCGCAATGACCTTTATTAACATGGCCGGGGCAGCACCATTTGTGAGATCGCCGGAATTCTAAGGTACGACAAGTACCTGGGACCCAATAGTGCCTCGCTCTCGGCCCTCGTTAGCCACCTGCGATTCATACGGGCAGCTCTCGTATCGACGAGGACCCATTCTGGGCTAGCCTGAAAAAGGCAGGCTGCGTGTTACCTAAGCATAACTAAAGGGCTGTCCAGGCAGGACATGCTTTCTGCCATGCACGGCATTTGTTGGACAAAAGCGGATCATTACTTTCCGCTTCAAATAAGCTTTAGGGATTTTTTATTTTTACTTTCGCAATGGGGAAAGTCATTTTTGCTAGCGTTATTGCAAAAATCCTTGGAGCGTGAACATGACGGAGAGTAGGACGTAGTCAATCACACACTCTTCTGGCTGGTGAGGGCCTCCACTGTTGTTTCCAGTCACCAACCTCCCAAAAATAAAAAGGCGAGGAGAGAACAGCGAGAAGGCGAGAAGGAAAGCCGTACTGTTTGCGCCTTTGATGTTCTTAATCAAAACGAACACGCCCACCGAAACATTCACGTTTCCTTTTAGAAGAGCGTGATATTTTTGCCGTGCACAGCAGCGTGTTCGGTTAAAAAAGCCCTTAAAATAACACTAAAATTAAGGGGGAAAATATTTTAAAGAAATCTTTAGTGACAGGTATCTAAAAGATAAAAGACGTTTAAATGGAAGGGAGGGTATGCCACTCCTCTTGCTCCGTACCCTCCACTCCTCCTCTCCTGCTTCCCTACCATTTAGCAAAAACTTTTCGCTAAATTTAGCGGAAGAATTTTTTCGTTAAACATAGTGGGACAATTTCCCTTTAAATTTAGCGGTAACATTTACCTGCTATATTTAGCGGGGACTATTTTTCCGAAAACAAAGCTGGGAAATTTTCCCTCTAAATTTAGCGCGGAAATTTTTGCGCTAAATTTAGGTCGTACTTTTGTCCGCAAAATGTAGCGGGGCTTGTCATTCAGTCTGCAGGTCACATTAGACTAATATTTACGACGCTGGGCCACTTTTGGTGGAGTCCACCACCCACAAACGGTATCCTCGACAATTATTACTGTATTACGTTCTCTGCTCGGCTGACTCGTTCGCAAGTCTAAAGTTTTTCGGAAGTGTCGTCAGGTGCTTTTAGTCTGCCTTCGAACAAAGTTAGTTACACGTGCGCGCAGACGCGTGGCAGCGTACGGTACCGTGCGCCACTACTATTCACAACACTCCCACTCGGAACGCCCGTAAAACGAGTTTATTATTAAAGGATGAGTCCGCGTCCGCCATCGCTTGCGTCCATCTGCAATCTTGCGACCATGAAGCGGCGTTCTAGCGTTCCAACATGTACGAGCCACGGTCTAGTACAAGCGTCTATCAGCGTCGGTTACTGTGCATGGTAAAAGGCAACGTAAAGGACAAAAAAAATCGCAATAGTTTTTTTTTTAGCTTTTTCTATTTTCATTGTTTCCTTCCATAGCATCTCCGAGCAAGGAGGATCAGTGTGAGGAAGCATAACTAAACGCAACCTAAAAATATTTAAGTTAGTGAGAAAGGTGCACTGCTTAAAACTTGAGAGCTACAGGCCTACCAAGCCGACACGACGGTAACGTACATGAAGAAACATGATGCGAGGCGAACACTTGATTTCTTCTGGTCGTATGGCTCTCACACTCTTACCTTTCCAGGTTACCTCTCAGAGCTCAAACCATGTTCGCAATCACACCGGCTGCACGATTCTCAGAGCAGCAGGGCCGTTTTTACGGGATCCAAAACTTTTATTCAACATCAAAACGCGCGAACGAACCAATCACGTGAGATCAAGCAAAATAAATGACGTGGACGCTGGGCTCACGCTAGTCCCGGCTCCCGCTACGAAAACAAGCACACGCACGGTGATTGGGAGGCGTGCACTTGCGACAGTCGTTTACCACAAACTACGTCTCTTCAGATCTTCCCCCGAATATCTTGGTGAACATGAAACAACTCGCACTCATAAAAATAGACAAATTCAGCATGTTCCGCGGTGTGAAAAACTGCTCGCTCAAAACACCGGCATCTATGTATGTTATCGTTTAAAACTAAAGCGGGAAAAAAATTTATCATTTTTAAAACAATAATGACTATATCTATATATCCGTTCCTCAAGCATACAAATGTGTACACACAAAAGGCGACCCCTTCGTGAGGAAAGCATTTTAAAACGAGCATTCTACATGTCAATCTTGTGCCCAACCGATGATAGCCGGGAAAATGAAAGTAGCCAGCTATCTTTCTCCTGCTCAATGGCAGCACCTAGAGCCAACACCAGCTATACAGAAGGCCTCCTCGTGGTCTCCTCTCTCTTTATGAAACGCCATCAGATTCGAATCGCGCAAACTCTGCTATGGGGCCCGAGCCCGACCTTCGAAGCGCTGATGGGACACTAGTTCCAGCCGAACACTGACACAGCACTGCTGCCCAATCTCTCGCCTCGATCGATCTGACTGTGATGACGTGTGCCTCCTGTCTAGGTGGTGTTGCTAGAGCAGGGCTACCACTCCCCAACTTAGGCAAAACGAATTGTGGAACTATTTTAATCACGTGTCCCATCTGAATCATTTAAACGTGTTTTTTTTTCATTTTACTGTTTCTTTAAGATTGCTGAAGGAAACGCTATTTCACATTGAACAGACATGACCATTCAAAGAACATCCCTCGCAGCACTCACTCCATTCTCTCGGGTAAAAGTACGCAAAAGCACCGATGCTTTTAATCGTGATAGACGCTAAAAGCAAAAATCGTGATTGGAATAAATACGTACTTTCCGAAATTCCCCGAACTCTTGAGCCGTTAAAAACGGCTCCACGAAGTCCATGTATCTGCGCAGCATGTCTTGCAGAGGCACCACGGGCAAGGTGGGCAGTTCTTTCTGCCTGGACATCATGATACCTTCAGGCGTCCCCGGTTGGTCAACGACAACCTGAGATGAAGGCATCCTCCAGAACGTTGATGCGCGGCCGTAGAGTTAACGAAATATTTCTTCGCGCTAAGCGTCCTTCCTTTTAGAAGTGGCTCCGTTGAATTGACTCTCCGTTTTTCTTTCCAGAAATGCGATGTTATACGTTCGCCTCTCTCGGCACTAGTCGGATAAAATGTCCTCTCGGTACAACTTCCTCTGCATGTCACAATCTGTTCTGCCAGCCCTACCTAAATAAGAAGGCCTGTGCACTCGAATTCTGACGTCGACACCGCTAGTCCGAGAGGACACCGATTCGGCATGGGTGATTCGTCAGTGTTCGTCTGGAATTCGTTTCAAGCCCACGTGACGTCGTCGGCCTTGTTTCAGACCGTTGACTCTATTGGTTTTTTTCGTTTATTTTATTCACAGTCATAAAAAGTAGGTGCACCGGTCGTAAATAGTCAGCGAGTGGCATGCTGCCAGTTGACTGAACGGCACACCGGAAAGACTCCATTTTCCCACATGCTCTGTAACAGCTAGAACCCTGCGCATCAAACAGGATGCTCCGCTTGATGTACAGGGTCGCAGGAAATGGAGTTGCTGAAAGCAAAAATAACTTTTGAGATGGCGTAGTTTTCACAAAGTCCGTTACTCGAATATAATCTCCAAATATTGATCCCGAGAAAATATTAGCCCATGAAAATAAATGCATATCAGGTCACTTCAAATTACGAAAAAGTTGTGCTCTAAATATTCTCGAAACCCAAACTTCGCAAACCCAGCAAAAAAAGGGAAGTTATTTAAAATTGTTTACGGTACTTCAGAATCCAGTGGGGAGCGGCATCGCTCTTTTAAAGCTTTATCAACGAAGTAGAGCGGCTGATAGCGATAAACTCGAAACTCGGTCCGCCGACCGGTGACCCTGATCCCCGAGGCTGTCGCCTGGCTGCTTTTTACATGGCCTAAAGAAAGTTTTGACATAATAGGTAAGAAGGTAGCGCCAAGACAGTGCTTGCCTCAGATGGGGCCAGAGCTTGTTGAATTTGTTGTTCGTTGTCGTTGGATGGAGCGAGTTGATATGAATTGCAGGAGCCTTGATCTGAAGCCGGTCGAAAGCGTGTTCAGTGTCTAGCGCCTTCTCTCGTGTAGGTATAAGGTATTATTAAGGAAGAGAAGAACTTTCAGTACGCCTTTCGTTTGCGATCGGTTGGAATGTCTCCACAAAAAAAATACGGCCCTACGTTGCTCAAACCTCAAAGAGATTCGTACATCGCTAGAATAAATTTTAGCCCAACAATTTGTACCTTAGTTGAGCATCGGAAAGTAGGGTTAGGGTTAGGATTTATTTCCCGGGTCGATCTTTGATGATGATGATGGTTAATCGTTGCGGGGCCGCCAAGCGGCCAAAATGCGCGTCTTTCTGTAATTTAAAATTATTTTCGCCATCCATCGTTGCTTTCGGACGTTTTTTTTCGATGTAAATTCGTAATAGTGAGGTGTTGTTCGCATATAAGAGCATTTAAATTACGTGTGTTATTCTGAAATATTCGCTATTTTGAAATTCGTAGTACTGAAATATTTTTGCATTGAAACCAATAGACATTTGGAAGGAGATTTTGGAAACGTTTGTAAATCTGAAAAATGTGTTATAATGACGTCCGCAATAACGAGATTTGACTATATATGTTTACTACGGCAAGATGGTTTCGCAAAACTAAGTATTTCTTTTATTCGACTCCTGCACTAACCTTGTGTCTAAAAACTTTTTTTATATTCTTTGTGATGCTGAGATAAGATTCTGGAAATAGTTTTTCTAGAACTACGCTAGATATTTCCAGTTCATCAACTTACTCGCAAAACATTCGAGAGAGCCAAACCTTGTAATGTACGGAGGGAACTCAACGAATGATGCGACAGACAGTTTGAAACAGTCGGCACTGTAACAGTAATAACGACATGCCACTTGCTTATGTAATGCTCATTGTTGCAGATCAAACTGCTTTTTCCGTCTACTCTCATTTTCGGTAGAATCATTCACCGAACTCCCTCTCGAGACTGCAGCGCTCGGTTCTCCGAAGTGATTTGCATGAATATAAATGCAACAGGTTTCTTTGAGTGTGCGTCTAACACATATTCTTCTTATTAAACGTGCTAATTGTATTCATTACCATATCCATAATTGTATTGGCATTCTACCTAATAATTCTTATTTTGATATTTGAGTTTTCGGCAGTACTCTTCTTCACATCTGTGCTTGTCGAGCCGTACTCAAGCCCATACGTCTTGTCTTTCACTATTACATCAATATATAGAAGTGCTGATGCCGAGTGAGAATTCAAGCTACCGAATCTGTCATATGAGTTAAGAACCAAGAAAGAGCTCTATAGATGAAACTTTGTGAAAGAAAGCTGTATGGGTATCAGAATAGCACATGGCATGCTAAAATAATGCAAATTATTTTAGGTATGCAAGGATGCAGTGCTGCGCCATTTCTGGTATGTCACAAAAAAATCGGTGACATACAGTATTCCTTATGGATATTTAAACTATCAAATTCAAAGCCTAAAAGTTTTATTCAAGAACGTTCCTCACTACAAATGTATTTAGAGATCTGAGCCACCGGCTCATGCAAGTCTATGTGGCAAACATTTATTTTCATGTGCATTACTGTTTACAAGGTCTAGTCTGCACTGATTTATTGCATTCATGCTGAAACTGAGAGGGGTTGTGTGGGTATGAATAAAGAGAAACATTTCTAGAAATCAAAACATTTGAGAACGGACGAAGCAATGCAGTATCTTAGATTCTCTTTTCTTTGTCTTATCTCTAATTATCACTTTATTTCATGTGAGGGATTTAGTTTTTAGGGCGCAAGTCTTAGGTGCCTGTTTCGCAGTGTCGCCATAGGCATAACTGCCCCGCTGAACTTGGCAGGAAATTGAATTAATGTGGAGGTAATTTGACATTAATTTTTCAGCTAAATCTAGTGGAGAAATTGTATTTGTTTCTGGCTGACGTGACACAGTCATGTGACATCATTTTCCCCACTACATTTAGTGGGAAAACTGAATTGGTGTTGAGGTCACGTGACATCAATTTCGCTGCTAAATTTAGTAAGAATTTCTCCTGCTAAATTTAGTGAGAATTTCCTGCTAAATGGGAGGGAGCAGAAGAGGAGGATGGGAGGGGGAGGAGTGGCATACCCTCCCATCCTTTGCCTCAAGATCTGCTCTCTAATTTCGCATTACAGAGAATTGTAAACGTCTTTTATTTTTCATTTCATGTCTATTCAATCTTTATATCGCAGCTGCGCTCGCAGCGCAAATCTGGGTTGTGCTGATCCTCTACGCACAAGTAAGGAACTCCTGAGTGGCAAGAGTGGGAGTTTGGCCTGACAGCTAAAGGGACACCTTTGTTCAGTATTGAATTTATAATTATCATCTTTTGAGCAAAGTTAAGCTTTGCTGCATGCAATTTTTCTAGAAATAAATACTTGCTACCAAATTTACCACGTCACTACATTTCGCCACTGCTATTAGTGCTCCTCGACTACCTCGGACAAGAGCTTATTTGTGTGCAAACATCATGCTTGTTTCAAACTAATCGCTGATGAAGAGATTCGCCGACACCCAGCATTCCCATGGAACGCTGGATGTCTGCGAGTCGCTCCCGAAGGATGCAAGCAGGGAAGGAACCATACAGTCGTATTGTATTAGGGCACATACTATAGGGTGTTCTTTGTATGCTTTAAGCGCGGTCCAAACCAACGCTTCTTTTTGCGCCTATGCGGCTTGCGCGAAAGGATGTGACGCATTTCGTGTCGTTTTTGCTGTTTCCGGGCGCGCTTTCTGAGTCAGAACCGTGCGGTTTGGTTTGGACGATGCCAGCTTCGGGCGAACGCGCACGCGCGCACGCAGGCACGAGCGCATTCTGGCGGTGAAGTGACGACCAATCAAATGCAGCTTTGGTCCCGAGCGAGCGTCCAATGAAAATTAATCTGTGGGATCGTTGCGCTGGTTGCGCGTTGCGCCTTCGGCGCCGTCTTCATTTCTTTGCTTTCGTGATGGCGTTTCGTGTGGATCCCACGTACAAAAGCTGGGATTGCTGAGCTAATAAACCTTTGTGTGGTAAGGTAGTACGTCAGCAATGCAACCGTCAACATGACTCGGCTGACTGCTTTCGCGGCTGCATGTGAGCAGTACTTGGGTATCAAGAAGCGAAGGGCCATCCGCACGCTGTTGAGGTCTAGAAAGACGCTCGGCGAGTACGCCACCACTGTGCGACAGATGTACCAGGACCCCGACGGCCGGGACTTCTTAGAGTCCTTTGTATGTCAAGAACCAGGTAAGTTATGCTAGCTTTTATTGTTTATGTTTAGTATATTTTTGATCATATGTACCACCGCATAAATATAAACGTGAAGCGTGCACCATCTCAGTGAAATAAGGTACTGTACTTTCGCGAGATGGCAAATTCACAAGGTTTAGCCTTGTAATACTAACGTCTAAACGCTTGGCTGACTACATGAAGGTACTTTGCTTCCCCCTGCCCCCGCTCTCGCGATCGCGTGCGAGACAAGAACAAGCGCTGTCTTTGCCTTTAGTGGTGTGTACTACCATAGGTACTATCAGGTGGGTTTAAAGGCTGCTTGCACTGAACACCGCAGGTATATTCACTACACTAGCTGTCTGGCATGCTTTGTACAGGTGAATAATCACAATCAGGGATCACTGCTTTTGTCACATTAATGCAAACGACTGAATTTTCGTGAATTGGTCCCAGAAGCTTTTGCCCGATGGAACGGGTCGCTTTGAGAAATTCGTCAAGTATCGAGCTATTGCAAACAGTCCTTTATAGTATTTGTGCAAGTGCAAGCCTTTTCAGTGCATGTAACGGTGTGTAAGAATCTGTCATTTTTTTTAACTTTCCTTCTAGTACTGTACGTCAACAGTTCATGTGTGTATAGATGCTTTCCTGAGTCCCATCTGTTCAATAGTGCATGTAGCCAGTTATGTTTGTGTATTTTCAAGGTTTGAGCATCTCCTGTCTCTCGTTGCTCCAGCTGCTGACCAAGGAGACTACGAGCGCCGACAACACTATCTCTGCAGGAGAAAGGCTCTGCGGTCTGCAACGGTAAAGCGTTCTTCCATATTCCACCTAAATCACAAATTTCAAGGATCTTCATTCAGAAGCCAAGCTTTGTCATAGGCATGCCATCTTTCCCGTTAACTGCATATAGCATCCTCAGATGCAATAAAACTGTATGGAGCGTATGGTCCTTACATTACACAGAGAGATATATCCACATGCTCTGTCAAATATCCTTTAACTAACACTTGCGGAGCCGGAGCGGCTAATATTTAGCCAACACTTCCGAAGCCAGCCAGGGTTGTATGTTCCATGTGAACCCCGAGTGAGGTGCACATACTTTCTGCAGCAACAACAACTGCGAGGTCCAGATCCCACCCCGACACAGTTTGAGGAGGTCCACGTTGTGCTAACTATTCTGTACCCTCCTTTCTTACTAACAGGCGTTTGCTTGGAGTGCATGTTTCGATTGTCAGGCATTCGACCTGCTTTCACTGCATGATAGACTTTCTTGCATGCACTGTATGCATCTGTTGCTTGCTGGCCAAGATGTTATCTTTTCACTGCATAACACCAGCTGGCCGGGGCACTGTGCTTCTTGGTTTGGCACGTTGCTGAAAGCTTTAGGGGTGTTCCTCGCTCACACCTGTCTTGAGCCACATGGCATGCTTGCTTTTCTAACCGCATGTCTTGGTTGTGGGTCTGAGGGTGCTTGCAGGTAAGCTAGGTGTGATGTTTGTTCTGCACATGTGCAAAGACATTGCGAGCTTCGTTGTGAGCGTCGTGTCGACAGTTTCAGATCAGTTTTTTTCTTTGTGCTTATTCCTTATTTCGCCGAGGCACTGTGCTGTTCGGAGATTCGTGTGGTGCAGCGCGACACGGATCTTACTTGATCACAGCTGTATCGGGCCTGAGTGTTTGCCTTAAAATGCATGCGCTCATGTTCCCTGACAATGTCTAGGCACTTCAGTTGTAGCCGTTTCTTGGTAGCAGCATGGGTTACTCTTGCCGAGTAAGAGAACTGAGCACTTTGTCGACTGCTCAGTTCTGTATTGTGTGTCTAATGCTTGCTTTTCTTTGTTTCTTTTTGTGTGTATTTTGCAGGTACGGGCCTGGGGCTCTCGGCAGAGCCTGACTGCTAGAGAACGTGTCTCCTGCTTGGTGGATAGGAGTTGTTTATCACAATGGAAATCCATCTTTATCGAGCATCATGGGTGTACACACTGTGGCCAAGAATTTGTTGCCTTGACTAAAAGTTAGCAGTGCGAGAAATGTTTGCCGCACAACAAGTGAACTGGAACTCCATTTTGGTAGACTTGGTGCTTGCACCCGTAAACGAACAGGCATGCAGGTTCTGCTACAAGGCTTGCCGCGACGTCATTGTTATCCCCGCTTGCAAAAGAAGATTTTGTGCCCCCCACCTCCCTCTTCCCCAAAGACCAGCATGGAATAAAGACCTTTCCATATAGTTACTTTCTCGTTTGTTTACTTTCCCTTGACTTTTCGGTGCATGTAATGATGGAAGTGCCAGCATTTCTTGGAGGCTGGAAAGACTGCAGACTGCACACAAACTTGTCCCGGGGCAGCCGACATGCTGCTCTATTCATTTTGAAAAACAGCGCGAATAACACACGGACAAGAAGAGAACACACAGGACGATGCGCTGACTATCAACTATCTACTCAGAAGACATACAGAGAAATACACGCGAGGATTGCTGCTTCTTTTTCCTCTTCCACCAGTCATTCGCCATTACGCGCGCAACATTATAAATGAAATAAATTAAAACACACCAGCACACTAAAACACACCAGCACAGGTAAAAGTCATCGCGTCTTCTTCCTCCTTTCTTCTTTCTTCGATCTTCAATCTCGATCTTCAATTCTCTGGTCAACCCATGTCCAAAAAAACTATCTCATTGTCCACTAGGTTGATGGAAGGTTGGCTCACGCACCCGGGTTTTCGTTTCGCTATATGATAAGCCTCTACTAACTCCCTTGATAGCTGATCTTTGTGTCTAAACAGTACTTTTGTGTCACAAAATTTTGGCTCACACCCACAATCACGGCAGTGGACAGCTAAATGGGAGTACGCGCTACCTTTTAAAGAACTGTGGTGTTCGCGTAGACGAATGTTGAGGCAACGCCCCGACTGACCTATATATGAGTGACCGCATGAAAAAGGTATTTCATAAACAGTCCCCTTGGCACAGGACACGAACTTCATGCCATGGTTGACGCGACATCCAAAAAGTTCTGGCTTACTTTTCCTGCCAGCACGCTTATTAACCACGTTTATAATCCTGCTTAGTTTGTTACGCGCTGAAAAAATTACGTTGACCCCATACCTCGAACCGACGCCCTTTAACCCGTGTGAAAGACGATGGATATAAGGAATAACCGCGACATTCTTTTTCTCTATCTTGGCTATTTCTTTGTCAGGTTTTCTGGAATCATTCTTGATGTATCGAGTCACCTTATCACAAGCTGAAGTAATAACTGTGTCAGGAAAATTAGAGTCTCTGAGTCTAGCGACCTGTGCTGCGAAGCTTTCTTTAATCTTATGAAAACAGGTTTTTGTCAACGCTGACTGTAAGCAAGAATACGCAATACCATTCTTCACGAGCTTTGAGTGTGCCGAACGATAATCTAGTAATTTCTTCGTGGATCATGGGTGGTGCATCCAGCACACGTGATCTTATTTCACGTCCACTAGGATATCTAAAAACTGAATTTTGTTCTCCTTAGGAGTCTCGGAGGTGAAGCGAAGTCCTAACCCTTCCTCCGCGAACGTCCTTAGCACTTCACTCATTGTTCTAGTAAAATCTTTTTCTCTACGAAAACCAAGTAATCATCCACATATCTAACAACTTTTTTGGTGTTTTTCGCCAGCCTGTGCTCAAGGGCCCTATCAACTTTACCTAGAAAAATACTGCTCAGCATAGGGGCCACTCTTGAACCTATACATACACCTGACTTTTGTACATATACGTTATCCTGCCAATCGATAAACGTGGATTTTAAATACGTAGACAAAAGTTCAAGGAACCCTTCTACTGAGACTCCACTTTTGGTCCTAAACCTTGTTTCATCGTTGCGTTCAAAAATACATTCTTTTACGCTCTTCATGAGCTCGTCATGTGGCATAGAGTAATACAACTCTTCCACATCTATGCTAAAAGCGCTACATCCTTCGGGATTGGTGTCTTTTAAGAATTTTAGAACAGACAATGAGTTTGGAATGTTAAAAGGGTCATCAATCTGCAGTGAGTTGAGGTGGGCTTGCAGATATCCTGAAACTGCCCTGAGCCAGGACTCCCGCTCCGACACTACTGTGCGAAATGGTATTTCTGGTTTATGCGTCTTCGCGGTAAAAAATACCTCTAACATAAGGTTATTCCCTTTCTTGGCTTCAGCTAAGACCTTTCCCAGGTTTAAGGTACTTAGAAGCTTAAAGGCTTGAGCTTTAACCTTTGCTGGCTGTTCCGTCACCTGCCTAAAGTTCTTTTGTACAGCTGCGTTAGCCTTCTCGTCAAAATTACCTTCCGGCAGAATAACAAAAAAGCCCTCTTTGTCGGACAACAGAATACGTAACCAATTACTTGTCAGATAGCCGATAACCGGCTCCAAATTTCTGCTTCTAGGGGCTTCCCTTCGTTTTTTGACAAAATCCCCACGCACTCCCCGATGCATCTAGGCCTTAGTTCCTCCGCGACCCGCCGTGACACTGACCGTGATAAAACCAGTTTATCAACCCGGTCCAACCTCGGCTCAAAGCAAAACTTCGGTCCTTTTTTTAAAAGATCTTGGTGCACCTCTGGAACCGACTGCTCTCCAAGGATCAATATCTTGCCTTCTTTACTGGGCGTCTTCTTCTTGGGAGGTAGCGTGAGGCGGACTGTATGCCACAGGAACTCAGTGGTCTGGACGGAGATCTTAGTCCATTCTTGGTACAGGCGGAAATCTCGAGGACGTTGTGCGTTGTTGGTGCATGCCACCGAAGACAGTCCTTGAAGAATCGAACTGATGCCACCACTCGGATCTTAAAACTCGGCACATTCTCCTCGAATGACCCGGCGACGGAACCAACCAACCGGAGACAGCTTGTAATTCTGGTGGGCACATAGATCTTTGTCCATACCACTGATGTCGCCTCTGGCCATGCAGTCACGCCACACGGCGATTAAGGCAGATAAACATGAAGGCGTCCAGTAAAGAAGGTGAGGTAGTAATCCTTGAAGAGCAGCCCGTTCTAGTAGAAAAAAGGACCAAGATCTTTTAAAAAAAGGACCGAAGTTTTGCTTTGAGCCGAGGTTGGACCGGGTTGATAAACTGGTTTTATCACGGTCAGTGTCACGGCGGGTCGCGGAGGAACTAAGGCCTAGATGCATCGGGGAGTGCGTGGGGATTTTGTCAAAAAACGAAGGGAAGCCCCCTAGAAGCAGAAATTTGGAGCCGGTTATCGGCTATCTGACAAGTAATTGGTTACGTATTCTGTTGTCCGACAAAGAGGGCTTTTTTGTTATTCTGCCGGAAGGTAATTTTGACGAGAAGGCTAACGCAGCTGTACAAAAGAACTTTAGGCAGGTGACGGAACAGCCAGCAAAGGTTAAAGCTCAAGCCTTTAAGCTTCTAAGTACCTTAAACCTGGGAAAGGTCTTAGCTGAAGCCAAGAAAGGGAATAACCTTATGTTAGAGGTATTTTTTACCGCGAAGACGCATAAACCAGAAATACCATTTCGCACAGTAGTGTCGGAGCGGGATTCCTGGCTCAGGGCAGTTTCAGGATATCTGCAAGCCCACCTCAACTCACTGCAGATTGATGACCCTTTTAACATTCCAAACTCATTGTCTGTTCTAAAATTCTTAAAAGACACCAATCCCGAAGGATGTAGCGCTTTTAGCATAGATGTGGAAGAGTTGTATTACTCTATGCCACATGACGAGCTCATGAAGAGCGTAAAAGAATGTATTTTTGAACGCAACGATGAAACAAGGTTTAGGACCAAAAGTGGAGTCTCAGTAGAAGGGTTCCTTGAACTTTTGTCTACGTATTTAAAATCCACGTTTATCGATTGGCAGGATAACGTATATGTACAAAAGTCAGGTGTATGTATAGGTTCAAGAGTGGCCCCTATGCTGAGCAGTATTTTTCTAGGTAAAGTTGATAGGGCCCTTGAGCACAGGCTGGCGAAAAACACCAAAAAAGTTGTTAGATATGTGGATGATTACTTGGTTTTCGTAGAGAAAAAAGATTTTACTAGAACAATGAGTGAAGTGCTAAGGACGTTCGCGGAGGAAGGGTTAGGACTTCGCTTCACCTCCGAGACTCCTAAGGAGAACAAAATTCAGTTTTTAGATATCCTAGTGGACGTGAAAGAAGATCACGTATGCTGGATGCACCACCCCAGATCCACGAAGAAATTACTAGATTATCGTTCGGCACACTCAAAGCTCGTGAAGAATGGTATTGCGTATTCTTGCTTACAGTCAGCGTTGACAAAAACCTGTTTTCATAAGATGAAAGAAAGCTTCGCAGCACAGGTCGCTAGACTCAGAGACTCTAATTTTCCTGACACAGTTATTACTTCAGCTTGTGATAAGGTGACTCGATACATCAAGAATGATTCCAGAAAACCTGACAAAGAAATAGCCAAGATAGAGAAAAAGAATGTCGCGGTTATTCCTTATATCCATCGTCTTTCACACGGGTTAAAGGGCGTCGGTTCGAGGTATGGGGTCAACGTAATTTTTTCAGCGCGTAACAAACTAAGCAGGATTATAAACGTGGTTAATAAGCGTGCTGGCAGGAAAAGTAAGCCAGAACTTTTTGGATGTCGCGTCAACCATGGCATGAAGTTCGTGTCCTGTGCCAAGGGGACTGTTTATGAAATACCTTTTTCATGCGGTCACTCATATATAGGTCAGTCGGGGCGTTGCCTCAACATTCGTCTACGCGAACACCACAGTTCTTTAAAAGGTAGCGCGTACTCCCATTTAGCTGTCCACTGCCGTGATTGTGGGTGTGAGCCAAAATTTTGTGACACAAAAGTACTGTTTAGACACAAAGATCAGCTATCAAGGGAGTTAGTAGAGGCTTATCATATAGCGAAACGAAAACCCGGGTGCGTGAGCCAACCTTCCATCAACCTAGTGGACAATGAGATAGTTTTTTTGGACATGGGTTGACCAGAGAATTGAAGATCGAGATTGAAGATCGAAGAAAGAAGAAAGGAGGAAGAAGACGCGATGACTTTTACCTGTGCTGGTGTGTTTTAGTGTGCTGGTGTGTTTTAATTTGATTTCATTTATAATGTTGCGCGCGTAATGGCGAATGACTGGTGGAAGAGGAAAAAGAAGCAGCAATCCTCGCGTGTATTTCTCTGTATGTCTTCTGAGTAGATAGTTGATAGTCAGCGCATCGTCCTGTGTGTTCTCTTCTTGTCCGTGTGTTATTCGCGCTGTTTTTCAAAATGGATTCATACCAACTCGCCCAACTTTCCATTCTAGT
>JAZHYW010007871.1:0-38943 GCA_037355805.1 Ixodes ricinus | reverse complement strand
ATGTGTCTTTTAGCAACATTTGTTCTTCTATTACAGTGCTCTTCGCTCTGATTTTGGCGTATAGGCTTCATCTCTGTTATGCATTCGTCTTCCCACGGAGGAGGAGAAGTGGCTATAGCTGGAATTTCAAAGTCCGTTACGCCGAGGTGCTTAAGGATGATTCTTTCCGGTTCGGTTCTTTTGAGGCGGTCTCTCTGACTGCTTTGTGCTTTTTTTGACAGTTCTTTGATTGTGTTTATTTGAGCCGCTTTGTGTAGGTCGGGAATGCGGGGTATCTTGGGCAAACCCTATGATAACTCTAATAGCTGCCATGTTAAGGGTTTCAACTTGATCTTGCCGGGTCTTGGTAAGACGAAGGAAGTTATACCCGTAAATGGCTTTGGAGACGAGCAGGAATCGTACCAATAGTTTTAAAGGTTTTTCTTCTGCCCCCCATGCTTTGGCTGTTGTTCTCTTGATAAGGTTAAGGCCGCGTATTCATTGTATCTTAATCTGGTTCAGCCAGCTCCGTGCTCCCCGATCCTCGTCGATTGTAAGACCGAGGATCTTTACACTTGGTTGTCTTTGAATTTTGGTGCCATCAAAGTACAAATTAATGGTGTCTCCGATGTTTTTCTTTCTAGCCCTCTTTGAGGCGACGACAGTGTAGGTGGTGTTTTCGGCTGAGATTATCATATTTGTTTCCTGCATAAAGTTCATGGTAACATCCAGGGCTTCTTGAAGTCGCCTTTCTTGAATGTTGGGTGTGCATTTGTTGATCCATAAGGTGACGTCGTCAGCGTATATAGTGTAACGTACGTCTTGAATCGCCTCCAGGTGGAATGCTAGGTCAGCCATGGCCATGTTAAATAGTACTGGGAAGATGACCGCTCCTTGGGGAACTCCTACCGTGTTTCTTGTGAGGGAGCTCGTGGTGCCTCCAATGTGAACTTGGAATTGGCGTCGATGAAGGAAGGATTTGATGAAGTTTAGTATTCGTCCACGCAGGCCTCGATTTTTTGCTCCTCGAATGACTGTTTCATGTGGGATGGAGTCGACCGCTTTTTTGATGTCGATCGCCACTATTGTACGAGTGCTGTACTGTAGGTTGAAATTTGGTGATGTCATTGTGAATCATGGCTAGACTGTCTTGTGTGGACAGGTGTGGACGGAATCCAGTTTGCATTTGGTGTAGTCTGTTGTGTGACTCTACAATCCAGGTTATTCTGGCCAGGACCATACGTTCCATTACTTTACATAGGTTGGAGGTTAGCGAGATGGGTCTGAGGTTCTGGATGTCATTGTTGGGTTTGCCTGATTTCGGAATGGGAATTACGGTGGATATCCTCCAGTCATCGGGAAGTTGACCGGATTCCATATCTCGTTGTACTTGTACGTTGTACTGAAGAGAAGCTCACGCATTTCTTCATCCGGAAGGTTTCGGAGTGCTGTGATGGTAATGTGGTCCGGGCCTGGAGCTGTGTTGCTTTTTGCTTTTGCTAGAGCGTCCAAGAGCTCACCCATGGTGAAGGGGGAGTCTTCTGGCAGCAATGCGTTTATGGGTTCCGGCGCATAGCAAGTATCCGGTGTTTCTTTGGCTGGTTGAGGGAAGAAACTCTCTCCCGCATGCTTTTGCTAGCTCTTCTTCTGTTATGTTTAGCCGTAATGCGAGGTTGGAACCGGTGTTTTTGCTTTTGGTTTTGCAGCTCATTCCTCGATATGTGTTCCATACCTTCTTTAGTCTAGTCTTTTCACCGAAGGAGCTGCAGTGTGCCCACCATATGTTTCGTCTAAGTTCGAGAGTGTATCTTTTGGCCCTTGCCGTGGCTAAGTTAAGTTTGTTCCGAAGTGCTCGATTTTGTTTATTTTTTCGGTATCTCTGGAGCGCTTGGAGACGACTAGCCCAGAGATTGAGGAGATGAAGGTCGGGTATAGGAGAATCTTCTTTAATCTGGCATATTGTCTTTGCGACCTTAAGGGCCCGCTGGATACGGGTGGCAAGGTGTCCTTTCTTGATTGCGGCTATGGCGGTGCGGAAGACATCCAATTTAATGAATTTCGCCTGATGTTTGGCTGGAGTGG
Organism: Ixodes ricinus; assembly: GCA_037355805.1. NCBI lineage: Eukaryota > Metazoa > Arthropoda > Arachnida > Ixodida > Ixodidae > Ixodes > Ixodes ricinus. The sequence continues at coordinate 36,882 of JAZHYW010007871.1, read as the reverse complement.
TTGTTTTAAGTCGAATTGCTATGGGCAGATGGTCGCTGCCCATGGGATCCGGCTCCAGATTATGTGGCTGGCTGTTCTGGTTGCTAGTTGAGGGAGTGCCTTCTGCTCGATATTTATTTATTTATTTGTTCAGCGGTTTCTACTGCGTGTGATCAAAACGAAGACGTGTTTCATAGGTTAATAACGTCAATGATTCAATAATAGTGGTATTTCCGCAAAGTGCACAACTTGTTGCATTGACCCTTTAAGGGGATGATGTTGTTTTCTCCAAAATGTCCTTTTTTCTTCAGTGCACACGGGACAGGAACGAGGAACCACACGTTTTGTACCTTCGCTTCGTGCTCCATACACGATGGTCGCATCTTATATGTCTTTTTATATTGAGATATTTGGCCATCCTGAAAGTATGACTGTATTCGTAGTTAAGAAACTAGAAGTGCCGCGAGATCTTCTAGTCCTAACCGGAGTCTCCTTCACTGCCATTTTCTGCCTGCTCAGCCTGGTAATTGAACAGGCCTATTTGGAAGTATTCTTTCATGTAATTCGTTTTTTCCAAAATCCTTTGAAGAAGCCTAGTTCCTTCGTTAGCGACACATTTAAACCTTTTAAAAACGTGGACTGAAAACAACTTGAAAAATATCACATTTAACTGCAATGTTTGTATGACTCGTGGCGCAAAGCGGCAGCCGTCGTCAGTAAATATATTGAGAGGAATAGCTGCCACCAAATCCAAACCTCACGGTTGTTCGGGGGCACTAAATAAATAAAGGATTATTGCTATTATTATTAATATTATAAACGGCTGGTCGTTTGAGGTGTATCATTCGCCTCTAAAATCTTTGAGTATGCGTGATAAAAACAGATACATCTTAGATGCGTGCTAACATGTGTCCTTCCTCACTTTCGAACCCGGATGACGTGATAAAGTTTTTGTAAAAGAGGTTTGCAAAGTGTTCCACACCCTGTCATGTAGCGTATATTCTGACTTTATTGTCACCATCTGTAACCATGTCAGATCAATTCATAAGTGGCCAAGCTGTGGCTTCGTACATTTTTGTTAAAAAGACACGTGTCCATTACGCTGTCGTTGAAGCATGACCTTTCTCATTGATCTTGATATGACCACATCACCATCTCTTCATTATCACCTTAATGCATAAAAATCCTGGCTCCAACTAGGTCTGAACTCCTACGGGGTTGATGTTTTTGCTTTAAAGAGTCACGCGCTTCTCACAGCTTGTGTTGTTCCAGTGCTTCAGCTGTCTATCACACCTTTGCGCAGTTGTCAAGTGTTTCGTGGAAACTTGTAAAGTTAATGGCAACATTACATTCTTCGCCTTTTGCGTAGAGGTTGCTGGAGACTGATGTCTCATAGAATGCTTTGGCAAACAATAACTTTTCTATGTACAAGATGTAGCACAAAATCGAATAATTTGATTCCCGAAAAAAATAATTTTAATGCAGTTGGCGATTTCGTTAGGATCTTTTGAGGTGCCGCAAGTGGCGGTTTGCAGTCCGTTTCAACAACCTCTTACAAGACTGTGATCAATTACTACAAATGCACTCCGTCGAAAATGATTAAATATTTTTTTTCTATATTATTCTCTACACTTTATGAACTGGTGTAGCTCCGTTTCTGCACTGGTGCAATCTTATTTAAGAAAAAGTGCCTATAAACCTTTGACGCTAATAAAAATAATGTATAGATAAACGACGTGCCTGGTATCTAAAAAAATGCAGCTTTTTCACAGATCGGTTATAAAATGTTTCATTTGTCAGGTGGGTTAAACTTAGGTGTATACTAGGTGTATCACAGTTTTAAAGTTGTATTATCAAATCAATGCTTAAAACTCATGGTGAGGGATGGCATAAAGAGTTGTTTGAGACGTATAGATCTTATATGTAACAGGGCAAACAAATTCGGTACACATAATAATTTTGTGGACTATTGCTTGTCAAGCAACTGAAGCTTCAGAAGTACATTTCTTACTGGAAATAAAATTGTGTCAAGAAATGTGGAATCTTTCATCCTTGTGCGATTATGTTAATACTCTGGAACATGTAACAGCTACATTTCAGAATGAGTTACCTAGAATAACAAATCCAGTCTACTAAAGGAGGCTGGCAAAATTAAGGTTGTGGCTCAGAACTAGATATTTTAGTCATGAATAATCAACTTATGAATGTCTGCTTTAAAATGTAAAATATCGTGGCTTCGAAGACTTCAAAACCGTGACAAATAAGTGTCCAAAACATCGTCTTCGTTATGTTTATAATTTGTTAAATTGAAAGGAGATTAATATTTTGATTTGTAATCAGGGAATAAAATTTGCCAAATCACATCATTGCCACCTAGCCCAATTTGCCAAGAGTTTGTTGTTTTTTTGTAAAGTGTGATAACATCTGCTTATCTATACTTCGTTTAACCTTAAGTCATGACTCAACCGGCACTCTCCTCTGATGGGAGGAGTCAGCGTCAAAAAACGCAAGTCACTGGGGCTTCCTTGTACATGATTGTTTTAAAAGTATTATGACACATACAAAACATCACGAGCACCATGTTTAACGTCTTTGACACTATATTGTTGGCCCCGCAGATCGTAGAGTCCACTGCGTCTGGATTTCAGGCGAAATTATATATAGTTAGGGCTAAAAAAATATGGCTAATTACTATGAAATTGTGTTGCATGCGTGAAATGTTCAAGAACGACAATCGTTTAACGATACACTCATTTTCCAGACACCAAACGCCTACGTTCACGACGCTCCTCACTAGTTAGTTTAACGCGTACCATGCGTACACGTAATAGTTCTCCTTTGGAAATATTCCTTCAGCCCCGATGTGTTATGGAGCCCTGTCATTGCTTCAAACCCTTTCAGCCTAATCAACTCCTTAAGCCCTTCAGATACTTCAACCTTTCAAGCCCCTCAGCCCTTCAACCCTGTAGACGCCCAAATCACTGTGGACCGTAAACCAAAACTGCAGTTTGAAACGTTACTGGAAATTTATTTCTGACTAAATTATACATCCATGTTGCAACTCAAAAAAGCGGAAAAGAACCAAGGCTTACTGAAGCTCGGGCGCTGGCAGCTGTAGACAGAAACGATCAGACCAAATATACACAATATATTGTTTTGTCGTCAAAAATGCCTTTTGAGGTACTCACAATGCCTCTGGTTAGATTTTTGAGATGACTGTAGTTTATCTAAAAACACCGAGCAGGTATCCCATATGCGCACATACACACCGTTAGTGGCACGTTCAGCGATAACTACTAACCCGCAACCAACATCCGCCACCATTGAAAAATCATAAGCACAGTCACGGTGTCTTCCCTTCGTGCTGTCACGGCGGCGTCTCTGACGTCTTTTTCGCTCGCTGGATGCGTATGAAGCTGTACGAATGAAGAGACGCAAGAAACAGACAGTGCGAGATTTTCTTGATCCACTCACCAAGCTGCTCTGGAGGATATGTCCCACGCATGGGACCACAAGACGACACTAAGCGTTCGCAGGTTGCGGCCGCCCAATAGAAAGGGCCAAGCGAATTCTTCGAGGTATATATCCTGAAGGGTCGCGTCTTCTCTCTCAAAGCCCCATCAAAACGATTCTGATAGGTGTTTTGCGTTTGTCCAATTACGTTCACGGAAAGGATTGGGACAGTCCCCACAGGCCTGAAAAAAACTATGAAGGGTCTCTTACACAATTTAATAATTCTTGAAGCGTATGTGAGGCCCTTTAGAAACCTTTGAAGGACATGTAAAACATTTCAAACATTCTTTGAAGGGTACGTCAAAGCTTAATAGAAAAGAAACCTGTTGGGCCCCATAGATGATTTTTCAATTAAATTGTTCCTGGACTGAATCAATAGTACCGCCAATCGGGTAAACCTTGCTATCTTCCAGAACCTTCAATACTCTCGAGCTTACTAGAATGGACAGTTGGGCTAGATGGTATGCGTTAATGATAAAAAAACAGCGCGAAACACAAGGACACAGAGGAGAGAAATACACACAGGTCAAGGCGCTGTCCTCCTCCCCTTAGTGCGGACAAATGGTCGAGCTCCTCCTTGCCTACCGCACTCCTCCTCGCCTTCCCCTGTGCTCCCATGACCTCCCCGTTAACCCGTCAACGTCGAGCACATAGCTCCTGTACCACCCGTCTACCTATCAGTGTCGAGCCACGCGACGACGTTTTTCTGTGGGCTTCACTAAATGTCGAACACATACCCAAAGCAAGTCCACGATACAAAAATAATGATAAGTAATAATGGATTTGTGAACTGTGCAATCTATATTCGCCATTTATTGCTCAAGCAAGAATTATCTGTATCAACCTGTGTTTTTAAAGTGCCAGAAGACGTTTGTGCTTCAAAAGCAATTCCTTGAACAGATATTCGATGAGAGCTTTTAATGAAACAGCTGTTTATAAAACATAGAGCAATAAAATGCTTGAATCCAATATAATACAGTGCACACGACACTCTCTCGCCCAGTATGTGCGATCTCGATGTCGTCGCATAAACGAAAGAGAATGAAAGATACAGCAGAGCGGCGACTTTTCGAACAGCAGTGCTAGCAATACGGGTATTTAACAAGAGCGCCGGTGCCGTTCCTTTGGAAATGCAATTTTGTATGTGACGGTTTGGTAGGCATATCGAAATATAGTGTTATTTGTCTGTCACATTAACATATTATAAACCAGCTAAAAATAAAAGATTAAGGGGCTGTGTGTGTTCTGCTCCACTTTTTGGAATAAAAACGAAACGCGCTTTAGTGTATAAATGTGTTTATACAGTAGTGCCGAAATTTAAATATTTTTCGTAGCTAATGTCTACCGCCAAACAGCCTAGGTCTAGCTTGTTTCATATACAGTAGTGAAAACCGCGTCCCCAGTGTGCCTTCGAGCATGGCGTGTGCACAATCGGATACTCTTCGCCGCACAGCTTCATTACATCAAGATAAATGTTGTAAGCGGTCTCTAATCGCAAATCATACGTTGTTTAAACTTCGATAACGTTACTAAGAGCTTTATTAACACGAGAGGTGGAAAAAAAGATATCTTCGTGGGTCTCTGTGGCCTATGGGATTTCCACTTAAGTTTTCACAACTGTATTGTTATATTTTATAGGTGGATGCCCTAAAATACACCAGTACACAGAGAAAGGTATTCGACAGATCATCGCTGATGATCTCATTTTCTTTGGCTGTGTTTTGGTTCTCCAGAAAGGACAGCACAGAGGACTTTCGCATTGGTATTTCCTGCATCAGGGGTTATGCTGCCGAAGTAGAAACGGTAAGCTACACGAAAACAATGAGAGTATTTTAAACTCTTGTAGATTGTCTTTTCTTTTTTTTTCTTTTTTTACAAGTACGCTTCGGAGAGCAAGAGAAAACACGGGTAATGTCACTCTGGTTTGTAATAAAAAGATAATTTTTGAAAATTATAACTTTTTTATACGTAGTTTAATATTTATTATCCAGATATTTATATTTTAATTGAATAAACTTAAATGAATGGTTTCAGTTAGGAAATTGTGTGCATCACTGAGAACAATTAACTCAACACATTTTAGAATGATATCAGGCACGTACAATATTTTGGGGTGTTTCGAAAAAACTCTAACATTCTACCCATTTCTACGTGTTGGTTTTCTAACCAAACGAATCTTGGCATCACCGTTAATGCCCCCCGTGGTGCATATGCGCAACACACGTGCGCCACATTGCATTAATCCCGCGAGGGAGAAAATTCGGTAGATGTGTGGGAGGATTCGTTCGCATACCATAAATAAATTTACGTTGGAACGTTCGCTTCACAGCATAGTCAGTGGTGCTGATTTTTCTAACGTCTAAGTGAAAATGGGTTTAGAAGAAAAAAATACAAACCTAAACCAAGCTCCTCAAGAATGTCGTGCGCGTGGAAAGAAGACGGGCGGATTGGAAAAGGACAGTCGGACCGTGACGCACAGTTAGGCTAGAGCTCCGAGGAGGACCAGATGCACCGTACGGCAACGGGTGCGCATTCAGCCAGAGGCGTCAACGGGGTGTCGCCTCTACGAGCACCCCCAGGAGAAGCGCGCTTCTCCGGCATCCACATCATCCGATCAAGGCGATGCCAGCTTTTCTAGTTGTTATTTTTTATTTTGCTAATAGTACTCTTTTTGCTTTTCTACCTTTTTTTGTCAAATCAATCGTTTCCCTTTAATCCCACTGTGGTTGTTACTTCTTTTGTTTTCTTCTTTAGGAACGTGACAATTTGACAATCTTGCCGGAATTCTGTTCTAACTCACAGGTTTGAGCTCGTTGTTCTGAAAGAGAGAGAGAGAGCACACGACCCTGTCTCGGTCGGCTATTTTCGATCTTGATAGGTTGACGGTGACTGCAAGGGAGCTGGAATATTCTAGCGAGGGGTTAAGTGCTGGAGTGAGAACGCGAGTCTCAGGCGTAATGTGTCCGATTGGAAAAATAGCGGGAATTACTTCAACTAAGAGTTTAAGCTCAGAAAAACTGAATCGCGTAGTGAGAGGCAAATGATAAGGGAATGATACAGTCGCACTAAGCCGAATACTCAACCCGCGCAAGCTTATCCCGCAGTATAACGAGATGTTCGACGATAGTGACGCGTAACTAAAAATATTGGAGTGTACTGCGACAGGTATACGTAGGCCGCAGGAGAAGAGGGCAACTAGACTTTGTTTATTATTTACAGGTGCGGCACTGACCCTTGCGGGTCGCGTGACATTTGCAAATGCTTTAGAGTACATTAAAAATAAGCTGGCTTACCATCAAAGGTTTTGATATTTCAATAAAGTGCGTAGAGAGAAATTTCAATAAACGCCACCCTGGGAGGGAGATACTATGATACAGTTTGTGACAAGGCTAGCTGAATAGTTTGACAGGTGGCTAGAAGTATCGGAAATCATGAATACATTCGAGGTAATTCAAGAATAGATGCTGAAGGAACGGTTATGACAACTTCCAGTAACTGATAATGTTTTTAAAGAAAGGGACTATTATTCATAAGAAAGTCTGGCTGAAAAAGCTTACCTTTTTTGAGGACAAGATTCATTCAAGTTCTACGACAGCAACACAAATAAAACTCCGGACAAAAACCACTTCAGAGACAGCCCGAGACCAATGCAAAGAAAGCACGAGATGGTCCCCTGGATGTTTTTTATGCAACAAGGCAAGGCATAAGGCACATAAGTGCCAAAGACGCACCCAATCAGGGCCGGCTTAAGGGGCGGGCGACCTGGGCGGCCGCCCAGGACGCCATCGATAGGGGGTGCCTCTGCGCCCCACTTCTGAAATGATTTTAGCTTTTTTATTTATTTGAACACAGCGCCCTTCGTTTTTGGAATGCGGTTATCGTCTGACGAAACGCTCGTGTTGGGCCATTCCTCACATGTTTACTAACAACGTGATGTCGTAGCTAGTAGATAGGGGTATTAAAAAGGGGGAGGGGGGGCGCCACTGCCGGAGTTCGCCTAGGGAGCTTGATGGTGTAAGGCCGGGCCTGCACCCAATACACTAGAAAGCCGTTATGCAGGCGCTGCGGAAGGTAAGGACGAAAAATATGCAAATGGCGCATAATATCTAGCGACGGGCCACAAGTCTGCTTCATGTGAACAGGTCCAACTGAATGTGAAGCTTTCCCAGACGAGATCTGGGTCACGTTAAGGAAAGGAGGCAGAATACTGCGGGTGAATGGTGAGGCAGAAAGAGCACACGAGTTGATAGTCGAAAACATACCTGTGGTTGGACTCAAAGATAAACGGAAAGCTACAGCGCTACGTACACCGACTGCAATATTGTAGTCAGGAGAGAAAGGCTAGTTCCTGCATAAAGATACACGGGTAAGACCATCCCCAAAGTTGCGTTGGATCAAACTATGTGATACTTGCGAGAACCTGATTTCTTTGTCATCACGCTAATCTTCACAGAAAAGCTTGTTAAGAAGTGTTTAAAAAATCCACTATGCCATGTGGTGCCTGGCAATATCACGCAAAAGATAGCGGCACACCAACCGCACCCTACCTATAAATGGGTCCGAGGGTCGAGCATCGGCGTCCCACTACGGACAGACCGAAATGGTTGTCAACATAACAAGAAAGAAGAGAGGGCAGTGAACAAGGTCTCAATTAAAACGCCGAAATAACGTAGGAACACTTCGGACTTGGATTTGGTTTAGCGGTTTGAAAGCCTCGATTGGTTCGGTGAGCTAAGGGGGCAATCAAAATGACAAGTAAATGTGACGTTTGTAATTGTATCACGTCACATTTCTCGGAAGAACAGTTGGAAGAGCTGTGAAGAGAGCAAAGGAAGGACGAGCTCCTCAAGGACTGTTTACTGGACTCAGGGAAAGTGTCGAAAAAGCACATGACGTATAATGTGCAGTATGGTTATCAAGAATAACCGTCTCTTTCGGAGCTGCGTGTTTACTACCGGGAGTAACACGGGGCAGTTGCTTCTGCAAGCTAAATAAACACCAACTGTATTTGCGAAGGGACTTTGGGGTATCTTCTCAGATTATCAACACGTGAAAAATACACTTGCATTGGCGTCGGAAGAGTTATACTGTTCATGTATATGGGGCGACGCCTAAAAAAATACGTTCGCTCGTGACACATTTGTTGACGTTCAGTGCGGTGGAGGCACTATTTTAGTAATTCCTATAATAGTGACAGCAAACACACGACTGTCGATTGACATCATTGATCCTCAAAGGACGGTTACTTGCCCTGTACATTCCGTAGAACAGCGAGGAACACGTGCTACAAAGCATGCATGTGAAGGCGTTTGTTTCTAAAGTACGAGTGCATCTATATAGAATGTACCAAGGGAAGTAATAACGCCTGATTAGATGTTTTGAGTCGTCCAGAAATTTAATTAGTCGAGGCTCTTGTGGAGCAGTGAGTTGACATAGCAGATGGAATCGTAGCGAACGATGTGGTTTTATATTCCGTGCAACTTTTACGCTATCTCGTGGGTACTTTAGTGATTTTAGTGATTACGACGTATTAGAAAAGGCACGCGACTGCGTTGCGTACGCCAACACTAGCGTAGTCAACAATGGGCATGCACTAAACGCTAAATGCGTTTCGCTCTTTGCGTGCGCCGTTTTAGCGTACGCTATGTTTAGAAAATCGGATGCGTACGCAAAGAGTCTGCGCTCATCTAAGGAAGGAGCGTAATGCTAGAAAAAGTGACTAAAGCCATGATGAGCACAGTTAAAGAATAGCTGCTCCCAGGATTGCGGTTGCAGTCTTTTTGGCAATCGTTCGTGAGCGCGGCGTCGTCGATATCCTCGCGATTGTGATTTTAATGCAAGAAGAGATTCCACCCCTACAGAGAGTGGCGGCAGAAAACGGTTTGAAAGACCGAGCAAGGTGCGCAGCCATGACCGGCTAATTGCTGCTTAGGACGCGCGAACATTTCTCGGTGAATGTATGGTGTTCGAAGGTGACTGCACGAGACCTTTATTGCCGAACCGAAGCAAGCGGAGAGGACCAGTCGACCACTCGCTGCGCACTCTCATATTAAAACAAATCTGATATATTACTCTCGATAAACAAACTATTTTTTTAAAGTTGCAGCATTTTGAATGTGAACTAAAAATTGTTACTTAAAGTTGTTGGCGTTGCAAGCGTGAGATATTTGAATTTTTTTCTTTGCGCCCGACAAACACTAGTCCAAAACTCTATTGCGTAGTATGGGCTAAAACAAGCGTTAAATACAGCACTAGCGTGTTTAGACTCCCTTTCGTTTTTCGAAAACTTCATAGTGGGCTAAAATCCTTGAAAAAATGAAAATGTAACGAGTTTTGTGCGATGTTCCTTGGAGACGTGGAGGAGAGTTGGATGTAGGTCATACATGATAATTATGGGTGGGTAAATATTGCGTTCGGTTTATTATCGCGGTATCAACGCGGTAACAAAATGAATTGTGGCATGTAGATTTAATTTTTTTTTGCGTGCTACTGACAATGGCGTGTGTGAAGAATCGGGCACAGTTTGTGGTGTTTGTGAACGCATCGCTACTGCTATAAGAAGACTTCGAGAACACCGATTTTTCAGGGAATCTTCATTCGAGTAATTTCTCAAATGCGGAGAGATTTACGTCTCTGTAGCAATGAGTATGGTAGAAAATACAAAAAAACAAATGCGGCAGCAAGCTTCTCGAAAAACACGTCCGAGAAAGAAAGACAGGTTGATTTAAAGCCAGCACTCGGACAGCCCTGCACGGTTGCGGCCAGAGCTGAGAAGAGGACCACCGCAACGCTCGGCAACCGGCGCTCAGTCAGCGCGTGTCCCCAACGAGGTTGTGGTGCTAAGAGCATTCCCATGAGATGCGCAATGAACAAAAGAGTAGAAGTAAAGCATCAGTGGCTTTGCGATAATTAACTTTGCGATGTTCGAGAAACTTGTCGTGCTTGATTGTTACTGAAACGAACGCGCGCAACATCATCTGCTCTGCGAGTACAATTCTTCTTCTGTGGCGCACTGCTCTGGCGTTTCAGGAGCTTTTAGATGTTTTTGAGCTCGTTAAATGACTGAAGTGCATAACTTTCATTCATTTGTTCACTCATAGCCTCTTTTATTCTGTTTCCTGTTGCTTAGACGAAGGCGCTTTTATTTTATGTAGACCCTTTTCACGGCAAACGGCACCATTAGGTGCTCCCATCGATAACGTCACAGATAACTTGCAGTTCTGAAAAAACAATGCACAAACCCAGCTTAACACCCCTGCTTGAAGCATCCCTCAAACATGTCACCAACAAATATTTAGGAGAATGCCAAAAGAACAAGGAAGCTCGATATCGGTTCCGATTTTCCGACTATTCTTGCAAGCCAACTTGTCTCCTTAAGTCCTTAAGACATTCAACAGTACTTTCGAAATCTCTCGCCAAAACTCCAACTTTGCTTTCCGTTTAGCATTTATGCTTTCTAGCACTGCCGATATATGCAAGCTCGACAGGTTTGCTAAGACGAAGCGGCCGGAAGTCCTTGGAGCGCCAGCAGCTGTTAATGTTTGTAAAGAGGAAAAAGGGCTATACTGCATTCACGTCAAAGGCTGCAAACTCTGGGCACACTTCAGGTAGATAATCTGAAAATATCGACGCAGAAGCACAAGACGTGGAACCATGATGTGCGTCGTACAAGCAAGCAAGATCAAGTCTTTTTGGCAGAGGCGGGTTTGCACAATTAATCATCTTGCTCGTGGTAGAAAACTCTCTGGCAGCTTTTTCGGAGTTAGCGTCGTGAACAAGTACCAAGATGTCTTCACCGAACTGAAGGACGGTCATACAGGGGCACCCATCTTTATCCCGATGCAGCCTGATGGACCACCCAAGCTCCTGAAGTTCCCATTTGCTATCAGGGATTTTTGTGCTGACTGAGCTGGATCGCTTGGAAGAACAAGGAATAACATAATTTTTTATCTTCTGAATGGGCCACTCCATTATTTGTAGTGAGGAAGAAGAATGAATCGCTACGACTTCTCGGGTAATTACCGCAGCACAGTCATCGCATCTGTCAAGCCTGGGACCTACTAAGTGGAGAAACGCAGTTTTAACAATTTGACTTGGCAGAAGCCTCCTAGCAGCTGCGACTTGACCAAGGTACGTCTGATATAGTGTGCACCAATGCCATCAAAGTGCTCTACCGCTTCGAGCGTCTAACCTTCGGCGTATCGGTAGCTCCAGCTATCTTCCAAAATTCATAAATGCATGTTTTACTGGCTTCCCAGTTGTTTTCACGTACTTGGACAACGTCCTTATCACTGTCTCCACAGAAGGCCAGCATTAGAAGCTACTTAAAGCAGTTCTGTGTCGGTTGAGCCAAGCCGGCCTCAAGATCAAGCAAAAGATGTGTTTCTTCGAGATATCGGAGGTTGAGTGTCTTTGGATACCGAGTGAATTCCGCAGGCATCTGCCCAACTGCAGAAAAGGTGAAGGCGATTGTAGAAGTACTAGATCCGGAAAACAAGTCGGAGATAGAGTAATCTTTGCGAATTATTACTTTTTACACTCGATTTTTAGACATCGTGACACCCTGGCCGAAATTCTGCATCGGGTACCCAGCAAGAATATGCCATGGAAAGGAGACTCGGAACAGCAAGGACAACCAAACGCTGAGAGACCTGCACTTATCAGCAGATATCCTGGCGCACAGCGATCTCAACAACCCAACTTACTTTTAATGCGATGTCTCTCCCTACGGTGTAGAAGCCGTACATGCACAACGAGACAAGGTAGGCAGCGAAGCACCTAAAATTTATTAGTCTTTAAGATTAGGAAATTGTGAAAGAAACCACGCCCAGCTCGACAAAGAAGAATTGGACATAGTATTTAGAGTCGAACACTTCCCTCCGTATGTAGCTGGAAAACCTCTGGTGATCCACACGCACGACACGACGCTACTAAGTATCCTTAACATAAACCGGCAGATTACACTGGCACCTTTCCCCAGAATGCTACGCTGGTATCTGCCCCTGCAGAACTACGACTACAAGTTGGTCTACCGGCTCGGCAATCTTCACTAGTATGCGCATGCATTCAGCCGTCTTCCACTGCGCAGGATCGTGGACGAACCGCACGGTAGAGCAGACATTAGGAAGTTTTAGCGAGTCGTTTTTCCAGTCCACGGTTTCGAAATCACGAACCGTGCTGCTGGTTCGCTTCATGAAACCATTCGTTAAATTTGGCATATTTTACCGAATCGTGAAACTGGCGCAATCGTGGAAACTATCATGATGATCGTGAATGACCGGTGGCGCCATCTTCTAGTAAACACGAGAAACATTCTGCGACACGTGAATCCGTGGCGGCTCGTGTTTCCGGCGTACGACTGCTGTAAAGAAGACGGCCGACGTAATATTTGCTGGTCGGAATTTCAAGAACTGCGAAGCTAGAGAGTAATAAATCATCTGAACGATCGTAAAGGTATGTGGTGTGTCTCCGTCATCTTGAACTTGAACGATCAATCACGTTGTATGTCGTCGAACCAAATCATTTTTTCTGCTTGCGGCCGCCACGGCAGCTAGTCTGTCCGCAGATCTCCAAAACTTCCTAGCATACGCAGTTTACAGCATTCACGATCGCTTACCATTGTAGAGCAGTACTCGGAGTGATTTGGTTCAACCTCTCAAGTGAAGCATACTAACAAGATGGCAAATGGACGGCCGCTGTCCTAAGCCTAACGCTCGACTGGGTTGGCGAAGTGAGTCGCCAATCCATCCGCCATCTTTTTTTACCCCAGTCGTAAACTGTGCTGGCTGCGTCGTAGTGACGACCCCAGTGGCCAGAATAGAAGAAACGAACGAAAAAAGCCTCCTGACGCCCCGAGCGACTCGCGCGCGCATGCGCAGTGGAGTCGCCGATGCGTTCGAGGTCGAGCCATCTGTGTGAAAAGGACCTGCTAAAACTCCCTATTGTCATAATCGAAGCTATCGGGAGACCAACCCTTGACGCAAAAGACATGGCACATCTCACGTGAAAAGTCCCCCTTCTGTCGAAGGTCTCCCAAGCCTTCCAATCAGAAGCTCCAAACGCTTGACCTGAGTACGGTACTCCACCTCTGCTAGTAGATTTTAAAGAAATCTCGGCTCACAAGGAATTCGTCCCATGTGGATCACGACTGGTTATTCCGAAGGAGGTACAACCTGGTGCGATGACACTCCTGAATGCTAATCACCCAGACGTAACGGCTATGAAATGCTGTGTACGAAGTCACCTTTGGTGGCCTGATCTTAAAAAGGCATTGACTGGTGCGTCCAGCTTTGTGCACTGCAAGCAAGTCCGCGGTGATGTTGCAACTTGGTGTTGCAACAGGGCTTCCTCAGGCACCGTGAAGTCTCCTCCATATGGATTTTGACGACCTTTTTGGGCGAAAAATTCTGCTCTTTGTTGTCGGCGGATATTCTAAATGGCTTGAAGTTGGAGTCTGTTTGTCTGCAACCGCTACTTTTGTCATCGACGCACTATGTGCAATGTTTGCAACTTTTAGAATCCTGAAAGTCGTCTTCAGCGACAATGGCACACCTTCTGTTTCAAAAGACAGACGCAGGTTCTTGAAAGCTAACGGCACCCGACATATAAAAAACGTTTCTTAGCATCCGGCTACAAACCGACAAGCCGAACTAATAGTTCGGAAGGCCAAGGAAGTACGGCTCAAGATTTCCTAAGGAAGTCGGAACTGTAGTTTTGCAAAATTTCTGTTTAGCCCATACCCATACCACAACTTCCCAAACTGTTTCGCCCATACGACACCATACCAAACTGAACTGGGGAAACTCTGGCAGAGTTGATGTTTAGACGAAATCTGTTTTCTACACTGGACAACATCCATCCGTGAGGGTAAAGAATATGCCCTATAGTATAAAGTCGCGAAGTTTTAAAAGTTACAACTCGTCATCGTCACGGGCTTCGCGAGACTTTTAAAGGGGATCGAAAGCAAGGTACTTCGTCACTTTGATCTGCGCTCATATGGGGTAGAATCCTCCGACTGTGACATACAGAAAAGAAATGTTGATGACATGCAAAGGCAAGTAGTTTAAAACAACGAACATCGCAAGTCAATTTCATCCCAAGTTTCACGCCGGGAACACGGCAGCTCGACTGCACCTCAAGTTTCGAGCTATCTACATTTTGAATAACTTGAAACAAAAAATGCAAATGTCCCAAACAGATTCACTAAGGCCGGCTCATCAATTTTCACTTCCGGGTAACGGTTGCCCCCAGCACAAGGAGAAAGAAACATATCGGAGAATCTGGTTGACGTTAATAGTGACTCGTCATTATTCGGTTCTGTTGTGACATCTTCAGCTGCGGTTCCTCTAACCACATCATGCTCTCGGATGATTTTGAAACGATTAGTGTTATATGAAGGGACTGAGTAGCCTCATCAATAAGTGTACAAGTTTTCTGGCCCGACATCCTTGTCGTCTTAAGAAAACACCAGAGCGCTCAAGACCGGCTCGGACCACGCTCAACTAACACCCATCACGCACTGTTCTGCTCGGGCAGTGGATATGTTTGCTACGCCTATCACAGCTGTACTCTCTCTTTTAGGTCTTGTACCTATGTAAATAATGAACATATTTCGTAAAAAATCAATAACGTTACCTATTTTTCCATATATTAGACTTGTAAATTAAATTAGGCCTTGTTAAAACAGCTGATAATAGCTGACAAATAAAAGGTGAGGACGGGAAAACGTGTAGACGAGAAAAGCACGGCATAAACTTCGATTGATTATTTCATTAAAAAGAAACATTACATTTTTAATTCCCAAAACTATCGCGTCGAGAGTTGCCTAAAAGGATATCTTATTAGAGTATATAAAAAAATGTTTAATTTACGCATTTGTTTTACTTTCCTTAGTAAAATGCTTCCCGCAGTACTCCATCAGTTTTATCAATCCCATTCTCCAGAATCGCGATTTACTTAAAATTTGGCTTACATATGCATGTCACACTGTGTAAATATCTAGGTGCCCTTTCACAGTTGATATCTGCGACAACGCGTGCTCGCGAGCTGGGCCGATTATGCAACAGCCCGTTTGTCCAATACAAACTCGGCCACACCTCGCACTCAACGCAACTTGTTCGGTATTTGACTGTACTTTTGTTTAATGTCTGGACCGTATCAGCAATTCTAAATCTTAGTTGCGGCGTATTGTAAGGAGCACGTTTGTGAGGCCTGTTATCCACGCACGAAGACGGCCATTTTGACGTATGATATAAATTTTTCAAAGTTGGTCATGAGGGCCATTGCGTCGTCACGCCTGCAAGTTACCCTAGGCTGGTATGCCCTTAGGATTCAAAAAAGCTTTGTGTGGCAGGTAGAACGGCTTGGCACTGCGGGCCACCCAGTGTCAGTTTCGCTGTCTGCTGCCGAAAAGCTTCATTGAAAGGTTAAGACATGACACCAACTAGGTAGGGAGCGACAAAAAATAGCGCAAATATAATACTTATTTACGCCGGTTTTCTCATAATATTTAAAATGTCGATGGGCGCTATGACGCACCATTCGTAATCTCGGCGCCTTGCCAAATGTTGAAATAAACTCTCAAAGTAAAAGAGAAGTAAAATCAAGTTTACCTGCTACTGGCTCCTCGGCGCCTTACACTAGTCTCAGTACGAGGGCATGCATAACAATTAAGACGTTACAATTGTAGGTTCTGATTGCTTCAGAATATTCTAATCATAATATATATATATATATATATATATATATATATATATATATATATATATATATATATATATATATATATATATATATCAATGACAGTACTTCCAGGGAAATTGTCAAAACAAGTTCAAAATTTAACAACCTGCTTTTGAGTAACAACGTGCATAATAAGATTCGTAGGGTGGTTCCTAATATCGCAACTGTAAGCGGCCGGCTCCGTTGGTGTCATTGATGCCAAAGGTTCGATGAGCGTTATCCGAGAGCACGCTGCTCTCCGGGGCTGGTGTCATGCGTCCCGTTATTCCGCACCAACGTGCCTCGGCCACAAAGGTGTGTCGAGCGAGCACACGCTTGATGCGTTTGCGCGATGGGAGTTGGGGTTGTTCTGTGCGGGGCGAACCTAAACTCCTTACTTTAAGCGTATGGTTGCTGAACGCGAATCGCCACCGGTCTTTGCCAGCACTATTAAGCTAGCGAAAATATTATTGTTTAATGCTGTAGCATGTCTTAAAGGGCAACTCCGCTTCATTTTTCATATTTAGAAAACTATGCAGCCCTCTTCAGTATCATATAGGAAGACCCCATGTCAAATATTACGATCTAATTTCGTCTGTATATTTAATAAACTGGCCAGCAAACTTTCAAATGCGCCAAGTCGCCGAAATCTGCCAACTCTAGCGTGCGACGTGAGGCGCAATCGTCAGCGCAGTCAATGCGACGGAGTTGGAGCGGCAAACGTTGAACCACTACGTCAGAGGCATGACTACGTCATTCTCACGTTTTGTTTGTTTTTACTTCTCGGAGAGAAATTGAACGATGACGTCATGAGCTTCTCCTCCCGGTGTTGGCTCTACGGCGTCCACGTGATCACCGTAACACGGATGCGCTAGTTTGCGCTGCCCTGCCCGTTTATCGCATGTCCGGTTTCTCCGCTCCCCCCTCCTTTTCCGGGTCTCCCCTTCCCCCTCTCCCCCGGGCCATCACCATCCATCGCCATGCGAAGCGACCTGCCCGCGTCGCGTGTCCTTTACCTCGCCCCCACGAACGTCACAAGACCACGTGGTTCGACGTGACGTGGCCCTGACTCTGAGGACACGAGACCAATGTTGCCTGACGCAACCGAAGTTTCGGTTTCGGTATCAGCTGATGTTAAAATTAAGACTACACAAATAATATTCCAAATTTCGCGATTCCGAAGGCGTAGAGCTGTTTAGTAGTGCTTTGTGAAATGGAATCACATATAAGTCGAAATTTTTCGGAATTGAGCGGAGTTGCCTTTTAAGTATTCGTTCATGAATTTCGGCCGTTACATCAAACGAATGCGCATAAGCCGGAGGCTGAGAAGTCTATAGGCTGACAAGAAAGCACAATAGACCTCTAGCTAAATTATCTAAGCATCAAGAAACATGGAGGGAACGTAGTCGCACGCTGCGCGTGCTGGCATTGGCAGTAGCATTTTTAAGCAAAATTCTTAAACAAGGGGAGTACGCACGTGCGCCCCCAAATACCTTTTTTTTAATACTTAATACAGGTAAGGCGAGCGAGCCCAGCGGGTGTAACTACGTTTCCTGCATGCTTCGTGATGCTTGGGGAATTTCGCAATAGGTATTTTCCGAACGACCCAGACAAAAAATAAATTCTGAAACCCATATTATTGATCCCAAAGCTCTCTTTATTTAGAAATATTTTAAGTGTATGTTTCGAGTCGTGCCGCCTTGTAACGGCATCAACTAAACGGTTATCTTGTGCTTTCCTGATTGGTCATGGGTTAAACAGATATTGTTTTCTGATCGCATTTGTTCCAAGCTTGCAGGTAAAGCACTGGGTATCATATCTATACCACCTAAGGCACCACTGCTCAAAGATTGATTAAAATCAGTTTATTGGTGTATTTATACAAATACCTGATGACCCGAAGAGCGTTCAGAAGCAACCTACAGAAGGATTCATTAGTAATAATGAACGTTACACAAGATTATACCTTCCGTGAGTGTAATATTAAAAAATAAACATAATGTTCAAGGTGAGGAACCATGGCCATGCTCAGACAATTCAACAGTGGAGAAATAAGTTTCAAAGATACCGCTACTATGCAAAGGAAACAATGCGTTTGTAAACCTGGTTCTTTGAAGCTATAAAAAGGTGTAGCCCGTCACATCCCATTTTCGTTTCAACCCGTCACGTTGCAATCCATTCATAAAACTATATTTGCATTTCAACCCATCCATTTACCACACATTCACAAAACGCCCAGTACATCTCATCTCCTTTTCGCAGATTCTTCAACACTCTACTTCCCGTCTGAATACATTTCTTGTTTAGAAAGTACATGCTTGTTTTCTGTACATTAATGCATACCACAAACGTGGATTTCTATTAAACCCTAATGCGCGTAGTATATAGCCACTTTAGCCACCTCAATGCACTAGACTCCGAGAATAACTTCTCATATATGCTTGGGCGAAACAGATTTTGCGCAATCAGAGCAAGTATTTTTCGCCCAAAGTGTACGAAGAAACGAAAGCCATAGCTGTAGGAGGGTCGCGCATTACGGGTGGAATGGCGTCGTCACGCACTTGAGAACGGAGGTCCGACCTGGTTGATTCTTAGAGCTGTCGTTTCTGGCGTCGTGAATGCCACTCATGACCGCAGCGAGTGCTCGGTCATGCCTGAAGTAAGTGCGTTGAGTGCGGTGAAAGTTTTAAAATCATACAGCATTACGTGTAGCAACTGAATACTGCCAAAGAAGGATTTCGTGTAACACGAGTCATGTTTTGAAACTAGTGTTTCAAGCAGACAAGTGGTCAATGGAAAACCCAACTTCCCTCTTTTCACGACAAGAACGGATATATTAAAGATTTCTACTTCCGTCTCGCGCGAAAAAAAAAAAGATATTTTTTTTTTCTTTTGTATGGCGGGGATGAGAACACGCAAGGTACGTATCTAGGCGAAGTTCCTCCTGTAAAGCTATAGTTTTACAACTTTTTATGGGTCATAAATCATACCGGGGAGACAGTGCTGCCATAGATAATTTATGCTAATTCAACAATTTCAAGGATATAATCCTTGTGCACACAGAAAATTCTGTCAGCACAAAAGGGGATTGCCTTGTTCAATAAGTAAAATAAAGGAATTACTCAGTTATAAAGCTGACTTTCCAGATCAGATAGTTTGCGATTTGGTGATACACTTGTGCCCCCTCACCCGCAGTAAATCAACGGCAAAGATATGCTCGTCAAATCCTCACTTTATTGATCAAGGAAATAAAACTGTAAATGCTTGGCAGGGCTCTCCCTGACATTGCGTCAATGTTTTCATGATATGACTTATATCGTTGTTGGTCCGTGGTCCTCGGTTTCGATGGTGTTCAGCGTTCACTCTTACGTGACAAAGGTTTTATTCATCCAGATAACTCCAAAATAATGAAGCACGTGGCCACGCCTGAAACACCATCAGGAAGTGAGACAAATGCCTGTGCTAATTATATTTTTTTAATAAAGACTTAAGCGTACCGTCATCCGCTTACGTTTGGTCACCAAGGAGGCTGAATGATGTTGGAGCTGATCCAACATATGGCATGCCGACAACGGCAAGATGACAATGATCGAAGCGTGAATGTTGTTTCGGTAAGGGGCAGGTTGAAACGGGGAGGTTGAAATGGGAGCCGCGCTTATAAAATGCACAAAGCAATGCTAGTCAATAGTTTTTTCTGAGCAAACTTGCATGGTCCTCCTTTTCGACAAGAATGATTCACGAAACTAAGCAATACCAAAACAAAAACACAAAGGAAAAACAATAATTTCATATTAAGATGTCAGAACATTGAGAGTTGTGCTTTGTTTAAGAAGTAATGCCCGTCTTTAAAACAAAATAAGATATACAAATAAATACATGTTTTTCAGCATTTCAAACTTGTTGTAGGCGTAATTGGTTCATGACGCAGTCTAGTAGTTTTTGCGCGAAACAAGGGACGATCACAAGGGATTGACATTATGCGCTTGTCTATGTCTACTCCCTTGAGATTGTCCATTGCGTCGCGAATATTTCTATAATTTTTTCAGTATTGCAGTGTGCAAAAGAATTAGAAAAGAAAATTAGGAACAACTTAAAACATTATCGAGACATAAAGCATTTTGTATATAATATAAAAATAGATTTGTGTTATTGCTTTTGAGTCCGAAAGATAAAACTTAATTCCTCTTAAAAAAATATTTTTGTTTAAAATTCCCAAAAATACAGGTGTGGTGATGGTCCTTCACGCCAATTATTCTCATCACTATTATTTTTTTTCCGAAAAATATACATTGACATAGCGAAGTGCGTGTACTCTTCTTCAAAATTTTCATAATCATCTTGGTATGCAGACGCAAAATGAGACAAGTTACACACGAAAACACGTCTGACACGGATTTCACACTATCAGGCAGTTAATAAGAAAGAATGCGAGTAAAAAATGTTGAAGCATTGTCTTTCCTTTATATTAGTCGGGAACAACTGAACATGGTGTAGGTGTGACACCGCGTAACAACGACGACTACGGAAAGGAACACACAACACAGGACGAGTTCTCTAATTGCGAAACAGCGCTCGACCCGCGTTGTGTGTTCTTTTTTTAGTCCTCGTTGCTGAGCGCTGTTATATCTACACCATGCTTAACTTCCAGCAACTAGGCCAACTCTCTACTTTTCGAACAACTGCGTTGTAGAAAAAATCTGCAAAATCAAATGTGCTTATGTTTAATATCATACCGAAGAGTAATACACCTCAACCTCCAAAACTTAGCACATTGAAATAAAATGTACCTGGAATATATATTTTAGGAATTTAACAAAAATAAAATCGACAAGCAGTCAATGAGTATGTTTTGTCTTCATTGATGATCGTCTTTTTACAGGCTTGCCTTGAGCCACACGATTACGCTGCGAATTCTACCGCGTATCCATGGTACACCAGGCTCGGCTTTCGGGAAGACACTGGATATGCGCTTACTTATGACGGCCCCGACGAAATAAAATGGAAGGTGAGAAACTCGATCCCCTTGCAATCCAACCCCAGCCTGCGAGGATCATTCAGTCAGTCAGAGCCACCTGAGCATACATAAATTTAATCGAACGCAAACGTATAATCCCTAGGAGAATAGAAATGATTCCATAAAATGATCGGGGTTAAAATCACTGATAATGAGCTTAATGAGGTCGTTCCTTCACAGGATCGTTTCGGGGGAAGAGAAGCAATTATGTGTGAATTTAGAGAACAGTCAGAGCGATAGCTACGACATGTCATGGCCCAGTCGTTAAGCTTTGGTGTCGCGTTCGCGCACTGTGGGGTCTTAACGGAGATGTGAACAGGCTTCGTACTTACCGAGCATGCATCGCACTCTTCTCTCTGAGACGACCTGCGAGACGCGTCACCGTCGCCGCCACTGCGTCTTTCATTTCCTCACAACAAGCGCGGTAGTAATGCATGGATGGATACCCCTGAACCCTTTTATCCGCGTGGCCGTAGATTGCCCCACCTAGCCTGTTTTAATATTTTCAACAATTAAATTTTGAATATTTTAGAGCTCAGCTCTTAGATGCCCGTTTCTGGCATGAGTGGCCTCGCCGTCGCCATCGGAGTCGCTGTAATCGCGCGTAGCATTTGAGACATTCCCATGATGAGAACGTCTCATATGCATCATGGGACGTTCTCATAATGACGTCACACGTCGCGCCACGAGGGTCACGTGTGACGTCACGTCTGATGTCACCCTCGTGGCGTCACACGACGCCTAAATTTAGTGGAAATATTTTCCCACTAAATTTTGCGAGTAAATTGTCCTGCTTTAGAGGAAACATTTCTCCGCTAAATTTAGGGCTTAAAATTTCCCGGTAAATATAGTGGAAATTTTCCCCGCAAAATTTAGCAGAGAAAATTACTCGCTAAATTTAGCGGGAAATATTTCCTTCTAAATTTAGCGAAAAAAATGCCCAACTAAATTTAGCGAGAAATCTATACCACCAAATTTAGCGGAAAAACTTTTCTGCTGAAATTAGAGGAAAAAGTTCCGCGACAATTTTATTGGAAAACTTTCCCCGCTAAATTCAGCAGGAAGATTTCCCGCTAAATTGAGTGGGTAACTCATTCTGCTAAACTTAGTAGGAAAGTTTGTCGGCAAACGTTAACCGGGAAATACTTTCGCAAAATTTTGCGGGGACATTTTTCCGGAAACTTTAGCGGGAAATTCTTTCCACTAAATTTAGCGGGGAAATTTGTTGGCTAAATTTAGAGGGAACATTTTTGCGCTAAACGTAGCAGGAGTATTTTTCGCTAAAGTTAGCGATTCTTTGTAATACAAAATCAAAGCGAAGCTCTCAAATTATTTTTGAATTTTTGATTTTGTGCCCTTACCTTCTCTTTGTACCCTCCTCCTGCGTACCCTGCCCTCCTCCTCGTCTGGTTACGCCGACGGCCCCGTCGTCGCCGACACCGTAAAACTCGCGAAAGAGCGCCTAAGAGCTGCGCTCTAAGATATATATATATATATATATATATATATATATATATATATATATATATATATATATATATATATATATATATATATATCGCGATGTCCCAGCAACGGTCGACATCTAACCGACGCTACATGAAATCCATAAGCACATGTGTGCTTTTCAAAGACGCAGAATGGCGAGGCTATAGCGCAGCTCTGTGCCACGGTGTAAGATGTATATTGTCACGAATCAGAAGTGATGAGGCGGTGAATAACTTAGTAAACTAAACGTTTATTCTGGCGAACTAGTGCCCAAAAATAAAGAAGGAAACAAAAGATAACAGTAGAGCGTCGCGGGCGTTGAAGTCGGCGAAAGAGCAGAGTCGAACGCTGGGGCGAAACTGAACTTGGCTCGCCACGCGAAGCCCCTTATGTACACGCGTAGGCTTCTGGAATAATCGGCGTAGAAGGTTCTGCGTGCAGAACATTCTGACCTCGAACATGCAACACGGTTCTCGAATTTACCAGAACCTAGGTCAGCGTCAACGAAAATGCGTTCCCGCTGCCAGGAATCGAACCCTAGCTTTCTGCGTGGAGGGCACGCGTGATAACCGTTAGGCCACGAGCGCGCTGCCTGCTTGGTCAGCTGCGCTCGCGGCATTACTCCCCCTTTAAAAAGTGCATCTCCCCGATGCAACACAAACCGAAACAAGGCAAACAAAGAAATAACGGCAAACTAAGTAGTCATATGAGACACATAATGTCCACAGTCCTATCGAGCGTAGAACGGCTTCAAGCGCACGACGTGGACGACTTCCGGTCGTGGAGGGCGGCGTGATGAAGTCTGTGTACCGTCAGGCATCACCTCGTAGTTCAGGTCCCCGAGTCGACGAAGTACTTTGTAGGGTCCGAAGTAGCGCTTTAGGAGTTTCTCGCTGAGACCACGGCGGCGGATCGGTGTCCACGCCCACACCCTGTCTCCGGGGTGGTAGTGGATGTCCATATGACGAAGGTTGTAGCGGCCAGTGTCGACTCGTTGTTGGGCTTGAATACGGTGTCTGGCGAGCTGGCGGGCTTCTTCTGCGCGTTGGGCAACCACCTGAGCGTCGTCGCTTCCGTCGACAGCCGGTTCGTGGGGTAACATCGCGTCCAGCATTGTCGTCACTTTGCGACCATGAACCAGTTGGAAGGGTGTCACTCCGGTGGCCTCTTGCACGGCCGTGTTGTAGGCAAATGTGACGTACGGCAACACCTCGTCCCATGTCTTGTGCTCCACGTCGACGTACATGGAGATCATGTCGGCGATGGTTTTGTTGAGTCTCTCCGTCAGCCCGTTGGTCTGTGGGTGGTACGCCGTTGTGCGCCGATGGCTGGTGTGGCTGAGGCGAAGGATTTCTTGCGTCAGCTGGGCCATGAACGATGATCCACGGTTTGAGATCAGAACTTCGGGAGCGCCGTGCCGGAGGACGATGGACTCGATAAAAAATTTGTCGACTTCCACAGCAGTCCCTGCAGGAAGGGCTTTCGTTTCGGCGTACCATGTGAGATAATGTATGGCGACGATAATCCATCTGTTTCCTTGCGTCGATGATTGGAAAGGACCAGGTAGATCCATGCCGATCTGCTGGAACGGTGCGGTCGGGGGAGCAATCGGCTGCAGGAGACCGGCCGGCTTCGTCGGCGGTTTCTTGCGTCGCTGGCACTCGTGGCACGACCGTGTGTAGAAGTGAACGGTCTTCGGCAGCTTGGGCTAATAATACCTGTCACGAAGTCGGGCCAGCGTACGGCTGTAACCAAGGTGTCCCGACGTCGGATCGTCGTGGATGGCTTGAAAGACCTCCTCTCGAAGGTCGGCCGGGATCACCAGCAGCCACGGCGAGTTGCTGTCCCCGAAGTTCTCTTTGTAGAGTACACCTTGTCGAATGGCGAAGGTCGGCAGGGTTCGTGAGAAAACACGGGGTACGGTACTCCCGCGCCCTTCCAGGTGTTGAATTAATGCGCGCAGCTCAGGATCGTTTCGTTGACATCGTGCCAGGTCGTCGGTGGTCACTGCTCCTAGGAAGCACTCGTCGTCATCCACGTCGGTACAGCTAGGCGTTTCGACGGGGGCTCTGGACAGGCAGTCGGCGTCACAATGTTTCCGTCCTGACTTGTAGACCACAGTCATGTCGAATTCTTGCAGTCGAAGGCTCCATTGAGCAAGGCGTCCTGAAGGGTCTTTGAGGTTTGCAAGCCAACAGAGCGAGTGGTGGTCTGTGACCACCCATAACGGGTTCCCGTATATGTACGGACGAAACTTTGTGATCGCCCATACAACCGCGAGGCATTCTTTTTCCGTCGTGGAGTAATTTTGCTCCGCCTTAGATAATGTGCGACTGGCGTAGGCAATGACTCGCTCCGTGCCTTCCTGTAGCTGTACCAATACCGCGCCAAGTCCGGAGTTACTTGCGTCCGTGTGAATTTCGGTTTCGGCGTGCTGGTCGAAATGTCCGAGGATCGGAGGTGTCTGAAGTCTTTGTTTCAGTTCGTCGAACGCCCGTTCTTGTTCTTCCGCCCAGTGAAACTTCACGGCGTCTTTCGTAAGATGTGTCAGGGGCGCCGAAATTTTCGCGAAATCCTGGACGAAGCGCTTGTAGTACGCGCACAGTCCCAGGAATCTGCGGATGGCCTTCTTGTCCAATGGTCGAGGAAACTCGGCTACGGCGGATGTCTTCACGGGGTCAGGACGTACTCCTTCGCTACTGACGACATGGCCAAGGAACTTAAGTTCGCCGTAGGCAAAGCGGCACTTCGTTGGCTTGAGTGTGAGCCCTGCGGTCTTGATGGCTTGGAGCACGGCCCTAAACCGTTTCAAGTGCTCGTCGAAGTCTTGCGAAAAACCACGACGTCATCCAGGTAAACGAGGCAGATCTGCCACTTCAGTCCCGTTAGTACGGTATCCATGACCCGCTGGTAAGTCGCCGGCGCCGTACAGAGTCCGAAGGGCATCACCTTGAACTCGTAGAGTCCATCGGGCGTGACAAAGGCCGTCTTCTCGCGGTCCCGTTCATCCACCTCAATCTGCCAGTAGCCACTCTTCAAGTCCATCGACGAAAAGTAACGGGTGTGGCATAGACGGTCGAGGGTGTCATCTATGCAGGGAAGCGGATAGACATATCTTTCTTTGTAACAGCGTTCAGCCGCCTGTAGTCCACGCAGAACCTAAGAGTTCCGTCCTTCTTCACCAGCACGATTGGAGAGGCCCACGGACTGCTTGAAGGCTGGATAATATCATCGTCAAGCATTTCTTGAACTTGTTTCTGAATGGTTTCCCTCTCCTTCACCGAAACTCGGTACGGCGACTGATGAATAGGGGGCACGTCATCGTCAGTAACAATTCGATGGTTCGCAACCGCTGTTTGACGGAGCCTTGACGATATGGCGAAGCACTCACTGAGCTCAGCGAGAACGTCAGTCAGCTGTCGTCGTTGTGGGGCTGGGAGGGATGGGTCGATGTCGAGCTCTGACGGCGTGGTTCCCTTGCGCTGCGTCGGAGAGGCGTCTTCTGAGATCACGGCGATCGCGGCCGAGTCCTGAATTTCCTCGACATAGCCCACAGCTGTACCCTTTGTAAGGTGCTGCGACTCTTGCCGGAAGTTGGTGACAAGGGCTACGGTACGGCCGTCCTGGAGCTCAGTTACACCTCTTGCAATGCCAATCCCTCGTCCAAGGAGGAGTTGAATGCTTCCTTCCAACAGTGCTAGCCCGCAGGTGGCTTCTTCGGTTCCGACGGGGACAAAGACACTCGACTGCGGCGGCAGGTTTACGTGACTGGTAAGGACTCGCACTGCAGCTAACGTCGCTTTGGGATCTTCCACCGACGGAACAGGTTTCCGAAGCGTCAGCTTGTTCTCCGCTAGGTCGATGATGGCGCCGTATTCACACAAGAAGTCCATTCCGAGAATGACGTCCCTCGAACAGTCTTGCAGGACGACGAAGTTGACAGGGCAGGTTTCACCGTGGATCTCAACGCGAGCAGTGCACGCGCCGACAGGCGTGATGAGATGTCCGCCGCCGGTTCGTATCTGTGGTCCGTCCCACGACATCATAACTTTCCGAAGGCGATGAGAGAGTCTCCCACTCAAAACGGAGTAGTCTGCTCCGGTGTCGACGAGTGCCGTCGCATTGTGGCCGTCGATGATAACGTTGAGGTTATTCGACACTGTTACAGAAACGTCGTTTCGAGGCGTTGCGGCCTTAGAGAGGGAGAGCTCCGACGATCTTGGAAGATCTTGGCATCGTTCGTCTTCGGCAACACCACCTCCCGGCATTGTCGCGCCTAGTTTTCCCGACGGGACGCGATGGGTGACAGGCTGTCTCGGCGAGACCTGCGGAAGGGCGAGGGCGAGCGTCGGGGAGATGGTGAACGGAATGCTCGGCGGGGAGACGACTCAGGAGATGAAGAGCGGCGGAGGTAGTCCTCGATGTCCCGAGGTCGCTCTCCAAGACGTGGTCGAGGGTCGTTGGGCGCAAACCCTCGTAGACCCAGCTGGCGGTAAGGGCATCGTCGGTAGATGTGGTCCGCTTCACCAAAGTGGTAGCACAGGGGGCGTCGATCGGCCGCCTGCCACACGTCGGTCTTCCTGGGCGCCGGTTGTTCTCGCCGGACGTACGGAGGTCGATCGTCGAGACGTCGGGGGTACGGCTGTGCTGGTGTGTCTAGTAGTTGCGGCGCAGGAGGTTGACGGGCAGCAGGTGGCGGTCGTCGGGCCACGGCTGCGTAGCTCACCGCCGGTTGTTCCGGTGCTGACAGGTCGAAAGGAGCCTCCTGCTGGAAGGCTCTCTGCACCTCCTCTCGCACTACTTCCGTCATGGAAAGCGAGGCAGGGCGATCGGCAGTGGACAGAACCTTCTTGATTTCTTCCCGAACGACGTCGCGGATTATCTGGCGAAGGTTGTCGACACCAAGGCTGCCCAGGTCAAGTGGCGATGATGCAATCGACGAAGCAGCATGGGAGCCGGCGAGACGATTGTAGGGGCTCGATCGTGCTTGCAAAGCCCGCTCCATTTTCGTGGCTTCAGCGACGAACTCAGCTACTGTCGTCGGGGGATGACGAACAAGGTCGCCGAAAATTTCGCTCTTCACGCCCCTCATCAGGATGCGCAGCTTCTTTTCCTCGCTGGCCGTAGAGTCGGCGCGGGCACTGAGGCGTAGCACGTCCTCAACGAAGCTGGTAACGCTTTCGTTGTTGCCCTGGGTCCTTGTGTGCAGAAGGTTCTAAGCCCGCTGTCGTCGATGCTGGCTTGCGAATGTTCGCTTAAGTTCAGCAATGCAGGTATCCCACGATGTAAGGGAAGCCTCATGGTTCTCATACCAGTCCCTCGCTGTGCCCTCCAGCGAAAAGTAGAGGTTCTGGAGGCACTGTTCCGTAGTCTATCCGTTATGTCGGGCGACACGTTGGTAGTCCTGGATCCAGTCCTCCACGTCCTCGGAGACCTCGCCATGGAAGGGAGTCGGGCTTCGTGGAATGACGGGCAGGTAAACAACGGCGGGTGCTGCTGTGGTCTGCGTCGCCGATGAAGCCATCGTTGTTTCCGCTTGCCTTGTTCTCGCCTGGAGTGGTCCGAGTTCAGGAGCTTGTCCCTGAAGTCGGCGGCTGGCACGATGCTCCGAGTCTTCAACGGATGGTCGTCGGAGAATGGGGCTTGCAGAACGTGTTCTTGTAGGGGTACGCTGCACGGGTTTCATACCCCGCACCTCCACCAAATGAAACGAATCACAAGTGATGAGGCGGTGAATAACTGAGTAAACTAAACGTTTAATCTGGCGAACTTGTGCCCAAAAATAAAGAAGGAAACAAAACATAACAGTAGAGCGTCGCGGGCGTCGAAGTCGGCGAAAGAGCAGAGTCGAACGCTGGGGCGAAACTGAACTTGGCTCGCCACGCGAAACCCCTTATGTACACGCGTAAGCTTCTGGAATAATCGGCGTAGAAGGTTCTGCGTGCAGAACATTCTGACCTCGAACATGCAACACGGTTCTCGAATTTTCCAGAACTTAGGTCAGCGTCAACAAAAATGCATTCCCGCTGCCAGGAATCGAACCCTAGCTTTCTGCGTGGAAGGCACGCGCGATAACCGTTAGGCCACGAGCGCGCTGCCTGCATGGTCAGCTGCGCTCGCGGCAATATCAATGAGGACAGGCAGCACGGCGAACGTTGCGACGCGATCGAACAAATAAAGGCCTACTAGCGCGCGCACAGTATCCGAAGACGGCAGCGTCTACGCCGTTAAACAAGCGCAACAAATGAAAGTAAAAAAAAAGAATGGCAGAGACCTTTACATTTGGAGTCTTTTAATGCATCAAAGGCATAATGAGAAATTGGTGTAGTAGGGTACGTTGTTGGGCTTGTTGGTTCATCTTAGTTAACAAATAAAATAGCGCAAAAGACAAGGACAAGAAGTATAGGACACGCCGATTTTAAACTAGTTTTACTCAGGAAAACCAGGCATATATATACATTGCTTTGCCTGTCGTGTGTATATATATGCCTGCTTTTCCTAAATAAAAACTAGTTGAAAGTCAGCGCTTGTCCTGTATACTTCTTGTCCTTGTCTTTCTTGCGCTATTTTATTTTTTAACTAAGAAATTGGTGTGTCACGTGGCATATTTTCCCCGCTAAATTTAGCGGGGAAATTGAATGATTGCATAGGTCACGGGACTCTATATAACGTGATAT
Source organism: Ixodes ricinus (assembly GCA_037355805.1). NCBI lineage: Eukaryota > Metazoa > Arthropoda > Arachnida > Ixodida > Ixodidae > Ixodes > Ixodes ricinus. Next base: position 7,491 of record JAZHYW010007871.1, on the reverse strand, counting down.
CGTGGACGGGCTGACGGATGGACACGATATAAATATTGGGGGTAAGATAAAAAAACAAAAAAACATCTCATACATTAAAAAAGTGCCTCGTGCCCATGGCCCCCATACGCGCCCTCTTTCCGTTCAGAGCGTGTGCTCTGATCTCACGGATACGCGCTTGAACACAGTATTTGATATATCGTTGCTTCGACGGGTTCATAAAACTGTTATTGCCACCGTTGAGGCACGAAACTAGGCTCAGTGACGAAGCATTGTCTAAGCAACACGCGTAGCCCAAGTTCCAAGTTGTGAACGACGTGGCACACCCAGGAAACAACTTTAGAAACAAGCATGTATAGCATACAGAAGTGTATGAAGCCGGACCTGCCCCAGGATGCTACTATACTTCGTTTCAGCTTGGGTCCAGACGCAGCCGATGCTACAAGCACGAGCGTGTGGCCCTGAACAGTGCCTCTACTGCACGAGCGCGCGTGCTTGGCAAGGACGCTGGAAGCCCGGAGCTCGCGCTTGTAGAATCGGCTGCGTCTGGACCCAAGCTGAAACGAAGTATAGCCTCGTACCGAAGAGTCATCTGGTCGCGCCGCTTGCAACCAAGGCGAGGAGAGGACTTCGTCGGGCAGCCGCGACACGCGGGATGTCTACACCTATTCTAAACACCTTTCTTCGTGCTTTGTAATAACACGCCACCCTTCAAACGCTGAGGACTTCGGTTGGATTCCTGTGAACACCACGACTTCGTTTGATATTTTTTAAGAACATTTAGCGAGATTGACAACGGACGCCCTACGCCCTAGGGCAACGGACGTCATGTCCAGTGGAGGGAAGCTCCCATAAGAGATATTGCTGTACAATATAGGAATGAAAAGGTGCTCGAGTAGTACCGTTCAATTCGACATAAATTCTTAGAGCAAGGTCGAAATAAACATGACTGATTAGGGAAACCAGAACTGGAGAATATGCATGTAAAATGTACACTGTAGAAGACATGAGTGAGAAAGTTTTCGTCATAAGGCCAACTGTAGATGGTCGGTTGATTCCCTTTGTAAGGTGGTTCTTCAATAAGAGGAATCTTAGGGCAAACAAAAGCGTGACTAAATTTAAAAAAAACTATATTTTGAGAGTGACGTACGTATGATGATAATCTCATAAGCTCGAAATATAATAAACATCAGACAGAATTATTGAGGTAATCTATTTTCTTAAGGTTAGGAGCAAAATGAGCATTATTCTTCGAGTAATCATGATAAATTTTGCGGTATCCAAAGGAGGATAGAATATAATCAGACCATAATCGATATATGTCAACTTAAAGACTAAGCAATATATACGAGTAAACAGATCCCATTCCCCAGAGTTAAAAGTGCTAGAGTGTTTGAAAATGAGATCTTGTTTTCCGAACAAAATATATTTCTAACTAAAGGGGTTTAGTTTTATAAGACAACACGATCACCGCTAAGATGTCTGGGGAGGTATGCTGTTAGATTAATGTAATCAGTTATGCTTCCAAATTGGCCGGTATAGAACGCAATCGTCTGCGAAATTATGACTTGTAGAAGAAACTAACGACAGTAGACCATTAGTAGACCTCAAGAAAAGTAGAGGACTAAACACTGCAACTATTAGGAGCACCTGAATAAACACAAATACTTTGCAAGTTACTAGAATTTACGACTGCGTATTCGGTGCTGGAGGAACACGAGTTCTCGCGTCAAAGAACAACACTGTTTTATAATTTTCAATTAATAATTTTGTACTGAAGACTCTTTTGTCGTACAAGATCAAACGCTTTTAAAATGCCAAGAAACGCAGCGTCACCGCAATAACATATATCTATGAAAACGTGAATTTCATGTACAAAGCCTAGAATGGGGTTTAACATTAACGCTCCTTGCGAAATCCTTATTCGTTACTCAACTGTATACAATTTTGCTGTACAAATTGCTTGAGCTTTGAATGCTTTATTTTGAGTATTTCGGAAGCTATTAATGTAGTGATATAGGCCGACAGCTTGAAGGTACGTTTCAATCATGTGATGTAAAAAGGCGTAATTATTTTCCCGAACTTCTAGTGAGATGAATCTGAAAAATTTAGCAATGATTGTAAAATGATCGCCGACAAAGTGACGCTGGAAATAGACTTACTGTTGACAAGGAGCTTGGATTTAGTTTTAATATTGCCACATGAGCAAAAAAATATTGGAAGATATCTAATTCATGCTTTACATTCCGGATATATATATATATATATATATATATATATATATATATATATATATATATATATATATATATATATATATATATATATATATATATATATATATATATATATACCGGGTGTTCAATTTTAATTCGAACAGATTTATTTTTAAAAATCCGTAAAAGATGCACTGATACGGTTTGTACCGGTGAGTTATAATGGCCAGGGGTACATTATGTGGGTGGCTAATCGTTGCGATAAGTCGGCTAATTAAATTTGTTAATTAACCTTTTAATTGGTGGAAATAAACATATGGTTCCAATTGGAAACTTAGAAAGCGTCATCGAAAACCACTAAATCAACTCTATTTAGAACGACTTGAAGCTCCTGAAAACTTAGCCGCGCCAAAGTTACCACTCGTGAAGCAGGCGCAAAGCTACAGTTGCGGAACGCGATAATGATCTATACTTCGTTTCAGCTTGGGTCCAGACGCAGGCGATGCTACAAGCGCGAGCTCCGGGCTTTCAGCGTCCCTGCCAAGCACGCGCGCTCGTGCAATGCAAGCACTGGTCAGGGCCACACGCTCGCGCTCGTAGCATCGGCTGCGTCTGGACCCAAGCTGAAACGAAGTATAATCATCCGCGTTCCGCCACTGCTGGCTTTGCGCCTGCTTCACAAGTGCGTAACTCTGGCGCGCTATCTATATATATATATATATATATATATATATATATATATATATATATATATATATATATATATATATATATATATATATATATATATATATATCCTGGCTCCGCCGTTATTTTGGCTTTCGGCGGGTTCCTGAAAACTTTGATTCTTTGGATCATTGGATTAAGTACGGATCATATATCTGCATATGTTCGTTTATTTCCTCCTCGGAGACCACGTACAATGGTGAGAAGTGACCGTGTTGTGTATATATATATACAGGGTGTTTCACGAAAGGTGGACAAATTCGATAATGCGAAAACTACGTGTCGGAACAAAAAAAAAAAAAACTTGTGTCGTTTTGGTTTTGGGTGAGGGGCCTATTTAGGAAAATTATTAAAGGCTGGGATAATTAGATTGTTAATTGTTTTCTGCGTAATTAACTTTTAAATACTGTGTTTCAGGGCCTGGTTTCAATCAGAAAATTGCTCAGGACCATCGAAAAACACCAAATCAAAACTTGCAGAACGATAAGAGCACGTGAAGCATTTTACGGCTTTCTGAAAAACCGCACAGATTAGAGGGCTTTTAAGTTTCGGTTTGCCATCGAGCGCATCTCGGCCCCGGCGGCAATGCGCCCCCTGGAGAGATAATGCAGCCAGCCTCTGCTGCGTCGCGCGATGACAGCGCAACAGTGGTTGTTTGCACTATCGCTCCACGGGGCGCGGTGCCGCCGGGGACTAGATGCGCTCCGATAGCAAACCGAAACTTAAAAACCCGTCGAATTTCTGCGGTTTTTCAAAAGCCATAAAATGCTTCGCGTGCCTTCCATCGTTCTGCAATTTGTTGATTTAGTGTTTTTCGATGATGCTGAGGTATTTTTAATTGAAACCATACAATTAAATACAATATGAAAAAAGTTAATTACGCAAAATAATTAACAATCTAATTATCCCGTACTTTAATAATTTTCCTAAATAGGCCCCTGGCCCAAGACCAAAATGACACAAGCCTTTTTTTTGTTGCGACGCGTAGTTCTCGCAATATCGAATTTGTCCACCTTTCGTGAAACATCCTGTGTATATACAGTATATATATATTTACGAGAGTTGAGGAGTTCCAGAAGGCCTTACTTCACCAACGTTTCAAGCGGTCACCCTGAAGAAAAGCGGTCCCCGCTTGAAACGTTGGTGAAGTAAAGGCCTTTCCTGAACTCCTCAACCTTCGGTTCACGTCCAGCCGGCCCGTTGACCATCTCACCGTGTATATGTATATATATTATGTGAGACTTGAGAAGGATTGATTTAATGGGGTGATAGTTGATTGAGCAATGGCAGTCTCGGGAGAACTGACTTCTTCCTCTTACTTCACCACAGTTACTCCCCTGTGCAGAAAGCACCAGAAACCGGCGTTAGGGTGCAGGACGGTGGTAACGCATGAGGCGTGCAACATGAACGATGTCAGTTTGTTTTGATCGATCGTCAGAATGTGCTGAAACCGGGTCGACCTCGTAGTTGGTCGCGGAGACTCGGCGAAGTATTTGGTAGGGCCCCTTGAACTTTTTAGGCACCTTATCGCACTTTACTGGCACTCCAGACGGTGTCCATAAGAGTACCTCTTCACCCAGTGTGTACTCGACTGGGGTATGAGTATCGGAATAGCGGAGAAGTTGCTCTTGTTCACACCTTAATGTGCAAATGCGTGCCAGTTGGCGAGCTTCTTCCGCACGACATAATATGTCTTCAGCGTAACTATCAAAGGATGTGTCATTAAGGTACGGCAAGATAGTGTCCATCGTTCACACGGGTTCACGTGCGTATAAGAGATAATATGGTGAATAATTGGTGGTAGCTTGGCGACTGGTGTTGTATGCGTATGTGACGTAGGGCAGAATGGTGTCCCAATTGTCGTGATTCTCTGCGATGTAGATACAGATAATTTCGGTCAATTTATGATTTAGGCGTTCGACGAGGCTGTTTTTCTGAGGGTGGTAAGCGCTTGTGATATGATGTACAGTGCTCGTGAGGCCGCAAAGCTCATTGAGGACTTTTGCGACGAAGGGAGTGCCGCGGTCGGTAAAAGTGGTTTGTAGGGCTTCGTGCCGGAGCAGGATAGAATGCAGGAGGAAGTCAGCGACTTCAGAGGTTGTAGCGGCTGACACTGCTTTGGTTTCAGCGTATCGGGTAAAATAGTCTATGGCCACATTTATCCATCGGTCGTTCTGTGGTGAGCGGGGAAAAGGTCCTAAGAAATCGATACCAAGGCGTTCAAAGGGATGATTTGGTGGGGGAATGGGTCTCAAGACTCCAGCAAGCTTGGTCGAAGTTTTTTTCTTCGTCTGGCACTGGTGACATGCCCTGACATATTTTTTAAATCGAGCGGTGCATACCCTTCCAGAAGTAATTTGTGCGTGTTTTGAAGTACGTCTTGGCGAATCCTAGATTACCAGAGGTTGGGTCATCGTGATTTCATTTTATGATTTCCTTTTGGAGACGGCGGGGGATGACGAGTAGTCAGGGGCGTCCTTGTGGCTCATAGTTTCTTCTGTAGCGGACGCCGTTGTGAAGTTGGAAGAGCGGGGCGCGACGCTTGATGCGTGGGGTGGTGGAGGGCGTGCTGATTCCTTGAAGATAATGAATTAATTGTCTTAGTGCACCATCTTCCAGTTGACAGGAGTGTATATCGACGGCATTTACCGTAGCAGTGGCAGTGGTATCGAGTGTAGAAGGATGCTTCGAACCAGGTGTGTTAGAACGGAGTGGGCATCGGGATAAGCTGTCAGCATCAAGATGTTTCCTGCCTGATTTGTATACAACTGTAAAATCGAATTCCTGTAGTTTCAGGGACCTTCGGCCAAGTCGTCCTGAGGGATTCTTGGGAGTAGCTAACCAGCAAAGTGCGTGGTGATCTGTTATTATCCGGAAGGAAGAGCTGTAGAGATAGGGGCGAAACTTTGAGATCACCCAAATAACGGCCAAGCACTCTTTTTCTGTGGTGGAAAAGTTTCTTTCAGACTTGTTAAGAGTACGGCTGGAATATGCAATGCCGCGCTGTGAGTCGTTGACGACCTGAGCCAGGACAGCCCCAATGCCATGGCCGCTGCCTTCTGTTCTTATTTCAGTGTTCGCACCTTCAATGAAATGACCGAGATCGGAGCGGATGTTAGGGTTTTCTTGAGTGTGGCAAAATAATCTTGCTGGGCCGTAGTCCAGTTGAAGGGAACCCAAGTACGGAGCAGCTGGTTAAGTGGTTCGGCAATATCTGAGAAACCCCGTATAAACTTAGGAAAATATGTGCATAGACCCAGAAATATCTGCACATCTTTAATTTTTGGTGGACTGGAAATTCGTATACTGCCTGTATTTTTTCAGGGTCCGGGAGTACTCCCTCAGAATTAACGAGGTGGCCCAAAACACGAATTTCTCGGGCTCCAAAAGTGCACTTTTGAACTTTAGTTAAAACCCAGCAGCACGGAAGCAGTCAAGGACCTGACGGAGCCTCTGTAAGTGGTCGGTGAATGTGGTTGAAAAGACGACAACATCATCGAGATAACACAAGCATATGTTCCACGTTAGTCCTCTCATCAAGGAGTCCATCATGCGCTCGAAGGCTGCGGGCGCATTAGAAAGGCCGAACGGCATTACGTTGAATTGATAAAGGCCTTGAGAGATGATGAAAGCAGTCTTGGGTTTATCGGTATTGGCAAGCGGAATTTGCCAATAGCCATTGCGCAGGTGCATTGATGAGAAATAAGAGAAGCCTCGTAGGGTATCGAGCGTGTCATCAATTCTGGGTAGCGGATAGACATCTTTTCGGGTGACTTTGTTGAGTTTGCGATAATCGACACAAAAGCGCCAGGGGCCGTCTTTCTTTTTACTAGCACGACCGGAGAGGACCACGGGCTGGATGATGGCTCAATAACGTTTTTTGCTTCCGCATGCGACGTTCAGCGGCGGCAACCCTGTATGGCCTACTCCGAACGGGTGGTGAGTCGCCGGTGTCAATGTGATGCTGCACAATTGGTGTACGTGACAGTGTATCAGTGACGAAGTCAAACGTGTCACAGTACCTGGTAAGGGGTTCAGCTAAACTTATCTGCTCTTGTGTCGCCAGGTTCGAGTCTATCATGTTTGCAACTTTTTGGGAGAAATCGGTGGAGATCATGGTAGCAGGAGTTAATAAGGTTTAGACAGGGTCGTGAAAGTGTCTTCTGTATTGGAGGAAGTTAGCAATACGGCTATGACGGGGAAGGATTTGCGGCTGGGACGGGGCATTTGTGATCCATACATGAAGTTTGACTTTGTTACTGATGCAAGAAAATAGGAAATTACTACACCTTTTTGGACAAAAGTAGTGGCAAGTGGCGCGATCAGACCGAATGATGCTTCGAGAGTCTTGCTTGGGATAAGGACAGCTGCAACGGCTGTCTTCTTTAAATCCTCTTCAAGTTGAAGAACAGCAAGAGTCGAATTGAGGGGAGGGTGGGCATATTCAGAATCCCTAAGGTGAAGTTCACGGCTAGCGCAATTAATAAATGCGTCAGCGGACGACAAAAAGTCCCAGCCCAAGATGACGTCGGTGATACAGTTGCTGAGCACTATAAATATTACGATGTGA